>JAIZAY010000431.1:0-47834 GCA_029531755.1 Holothuria leucospilota
GTGGCAAACCGCCCGCTAGCCGGCTGCTATACCGACTCGCTGGCCCGCTTGTTCGGCCCCGTCGGTGGGACAACGTCGGAAACCGCCGGCGGGCCGCCATCGGACCGCTGGACAAATCTCCGTCGGCCCGCCGGTGGTTGCCGCCGTTGGCCCGCCGGCGGTGCCGCCGCCGGTCCGCCATCCGGCCGCCGTCGGCTTGCTATCAGGGTCTATAACGACGTTTCCAAAGCGATTTGCAGCCGCAGCGACAGGCCGAGATGCATTCTTACAAGTCAGACTACCGGATGATGTATCAATTTTTACTGCCGAAATCCAGGCACTTAAGATGGCATTCGATCTGATCGAAACCTCGGGCAGCCAACAGTTCATTGTATTCACAGACTCCCTATTCAGCCTTTTAGCACTTAGAGGCCATGAGCAAAAACACCCTTGTATAATAACTCTCCGTGAAGCTTACTCCAATTTGGTGAGACTGCAGAAATCAGTTGTGCTTTCGTGGGTTCCGAGTCACGTGGGCATACGGGGAAATGAAAAGGTCGACGCACTAGCTAAAGAAGCCCTACAGATGGATGTTACCAACCTCTACATCCCCCACACTGATTATCGTCCAAATATAAATTGCTAGCATAAAATCCAAAGGGCAGGAACTGTGGGATTATTTCCCGGAGAACAAATTGTTACCGAGTTTAAACCGACGGTCGAAGACTAGGAGAGTATGCAGTCCTCAGAAAGTGACGAGACGATTTTAGTTCTTGACCAGAGCATTCGTATATCGGTCACACTTACCTACTTATCCATTCCTACTTACTTCATGGTGATGAGAGACCATATTGTATCCCATGTGATTGTGCTGTCTCACGTTCAGTCACATTCTCGTAGACTGTTGTGGAATACTCTCATATTCGTGAGAAGTACACTACACTGGTGCCAGACCTGAAGGGACGTTATTTTCAACAGACCGAACCTTTATCTCATCCTAGACTTTCTAAAGGAAAGTAAACTTATAGGACGATTTTGACATGACTCCCGCGCTTGCTTGGTGGGGGGGTGTTGACATTTCAGATAAGATTTCGCCCCATCCTTGCCCTTTTTAGCTAACTTTCCATCCCAAACTTTTTTAACCTTTGCTTTTGTTTTTACTTGTCTGACACTGTATTATATAACACATTCGTGTTGGCTTGTGTCGTTACAAAACCCTATCTAACTAACTAACTCGGGGCGTAGATGTTGCTCGGGCTTAGTGTTTGCCTTTGGCACTGTGTGGTGGATTCGGGTGTGGTGTCTTTGTGGGACTTTGTTTTTGGGGTTGTTTGTGGTGGTTTGGCTGGACGTGTTGTTTTTGGGTGGCTGCAGTGGGCAGTTAACTAAATCTCAGTAACCAAAGACTACTTTTGTTCCTTGTCTGCATGGTATGTCGTAGTCTGTTATCGACACTTGTGTTACGTGATCCGTCAGGGTTTTTTCTTTGGGTTTGGGATTATTCATTTAGTTTGTCAGTGCCTGTTTCTACGTACTTAAAAAAGCTCATATATATATTATATATATATATATATATATGCATATATATATATTATATATATATAGATATATATATTATACTATATATATAATATATAGATATATGATATAATATAATATATATATATATATATATATATTATATATATATTCTATAACTAAGGCAAGCTAAGGTAGGACATTTCGATAGGAGAATTCGGCCCAGTGACCGCACTGCCCATCCCAGTGCTTCCACCTCTCAATAATTTTTCCTGAAATTGAATCCTAAAAATTACTGAAAGTCGGCCATTTCAGGAAAAATGATTTTAAAGTGTGGAAGCACTAGACTGTGCGACTGGTCCGATGCTCATTTTAATTGTGTCAACCTTTTTTCACTGTGTTATAGTTGATCCTTATGCACAAAGTTGCATCCCGAAGCGGTGTTGGGATAATTACTGCTCGGAACAGATGACGTGATTCGACCCAAGTCCTTTATGAGGTTCAAACAGTAATAAGAGTAGAGTGTAAAAATTGGCCCATCAATTCATATATATATGTATAGATATATATATATATCTATATATAATAATATATATATTAAATATATATCTATTATAAGTATATATATATGGATATATATATATATATATATATATATTATATATATATATAGTATATATCTATATAGTAGATATATATATATATATATTAATATATATAGTAGTATATGTACGTAATGTTTCGAACGCCTGTGTTTAAGCGTGGGGATAATGAGGTTACCCTTTGCCACAACTGCCTCCGGGGCACCCTTGGGCAAGGACGCAAGGTGCATCTGTATTTGCTCAGTTCAGTTTGGGTTCCGGAAGAGAGTGGACGTTCCCGATCCCCTGCGGGGCTCGTGGGATCTCTTCGGGAGTTTTGTTTTTGTTACATGTAAGTGGGTGCTTTTAACGTACATAGAATCGGGCACGAAGAAACAAAGGAGAACATAAACCTGACCGGACAATTTGTTAGATTGGATTTAACGACACATCAACACGAATGTGTTATGTAGTGTCAGCTAGATAGAACAGGGTAAAGGTATGGTAAAACTAAAAAAGAATTAAACATTGGGCAAAATCCTAAAGTCTTGACAAAAGCAAATAGGGGGGGGGGGGGGGGTCATGTCAAAATTTCCTGTAAAGGCCACTTTCTTTGTGAAAATCCAAGATGAGAGTGGGGTCCGTGTGTTCAAACAATGTCTTCAGGTCTGGTACACTGTAATATTTCTGACGAATATGGGAGTATTCATAGCAGTCGACGAGAATGTGACTGACGGTGACATCGCAATCACAGGGGATACAATATGGTCTCTCTTCCCCGTGGAGCAAATAAGCATGTGCTAGGTAAGTGTGACCGATTCGTACCCTAGTCAGTACGAAATCATCTCTCCGTTTTCTAGGGGTTCCATTACCCACAGACCCGACCGTTGGTTTGACCTGGTATAATTTGTTCTCTGGGTGGAAAGAATCCCACAGTTCCTGCCATTTTGATTTCATATAGCCGTTGATGTTAGGACGGTAATCAGTGTGGGGTACGTGGAGGTTGGTAATGTCCATCTGTAGGGCTTCCTTAGCTAGCGTGTCTATCTTTTCATTTCCGTGTATGCCCACGTGACTCGGAACCCACCGAGCAGTGACTCGGAACCCACGCGAGCACAACTGACTTCTGCAGTCTCACCAAATTGGAGTAAGCTTCCCGGAGAGCTATTACACAAGGTGTTTTTGCTCATGGCCGTGAAGAGCTAAAAGGCTGGATAGCGAGTCTGTGAACACAATGAACTGGCGGTCGTGCGAGGTTTCGATCAGCTCGAATGCCATCTTAAAAGCATGGTCTGGTGACCAAATTTGATGCTTTCAAAAAAAGCAGCAAAATTTTCTGTGTTAGGCAGTGAAAACCCCATCTCAATAGCATCTTGCATTCGGAAAATACAAATTTTTGAAGAAATACTATATTTTCAGTTTCCCTAGTGCATGATGGGAAATCTGTGATGTCATCTGGGCAAATGAATTTGATGTAGCTTTTGTACTTCTTTATAATGTTGATATCACTATATTGAATGTTCCATAACTTTATTTGCTGTACCATAAGTATGGAACAGTTTTTCACTATATCTACACAGAAAAACATCTAAACATTCAAACCGTATCAAATTTCAAGGACAAATAAGGAAGCCAGTTATAAGAATAACAAAGGGAATCTGAGGCAATTTGCCCACTTTGGATCACATTTTGTGACCTTGAGGAAAGTTGGAGGTATTTCTTATTAAAAGTAACCAATTTTTAGGAAGAGATATCTTGAGTTAGGAATGGAGTTTTGATATGGGGTTTGGATGACATGTAATGAAAAATTTTTGTCTTTCATATAAGATCCCTACAAAATGCCACCAGACAATGCCTTTAAGTGCCTGGAGTTCGGCAGTAAATATTGATGCATCACCCGGTAGTCTGACTTGCAAAAATGCATCTCGGCTTGTCGCTGCAGCTGCGACCCTGTTCGTACCTTTGGAACCATCGGTATAGATGGCATGATAACGATGGAACTTTTGTCTCAGTTCATTAAAGCTGGCACGATACACCTCAGAAGTATTTACAGAATTCTGTACATTGCGCTAGCAAACAAAATTTCTGTGATAACTATGTGCAAAACCACCCCAAACCCAAGCCAATTACGTAGGGCTATTTACAATCACAATATTTACAAATTAACTATCACCCGGCCCGCCCGCACCGAAAAAAGTGGACCCCAACACCTGCCAAACGTCGACCTTGGCAAACGGACGAAGTCGGCCTCCACCCTCCGCGTAATCTCCGTCCACACCGACGCCGTTTTTCTTTGGGTTTGGGATTACCCTTTAGTTTGCCAGTGCCTGTTTCTTCATACTTAAAAAGCTCTCCGACGCCAGGACGACGTCCGCAGGCTTCCCCTCTCCCCTAAACACAATATTACACCGGTCTCCCCACAAGGCCAGCTTTATGGAGGCCGAAACAAAGGTAAGTATCCCGCGAACACTTGTATTGCATGGCGGAGGCGACAGACCATATAAAGCGTAGTCCTGGCTGACCGTCCATGTAAATAGTTGTATATGGCTTCAGAGTCAACCCTCCTGGACTTTGTAAGTAAACAGGAATTGCAACAGTTGGTGAAGAACACTTCTCTTGCGCCTTTCTCACTGATTAAGCAAAAGAGACAAGAACTATTTACTGCTATTAACGGTGACCTTTTTTCCCCTTGTCGGACTGGCCAGTTGAATACAAGAAACCTTTGGGAGAAACCTATTTCAAACAGTTCATGCTTTAAATTATTTCTCTTGATGGATGCCAAAGGGGGTGCAGCACAAGTTGTTGCTTCGTGGATCTTGATTTCCCAGTACTGAAAGGTTAAGGCGTTGCATAAGCAATACTTTCAACTATTTGACATCATGTCTCACTTTGAATCTCATAGGAACACGTTGTTCTATTTCGATATAAGGAACAGTTGAAAGGTATATTTAATGGCAAGAGACAGTTTCGTATGGAACTGGTGAGGGACATTCCATCCTTCCTCTCCATAGGGGGTTCCAAGGCCCACATTAGGTGCTTTTGCCAGACCCGTACCTGTTTTAGATGTGGAGAGGAGGGGCACGAAGCCAAGTCGTGTTCCTTTAGACGTTGTGGGAAATGCTTGCAGTTGGGGCACGGCAAGGCAGAGTGTCCCCCAGCGAGGTACGGTGCAACCTCTGTGGGAAGGAGGGACATGTTTTTGGTGCCTGCCCCACATCGTACTCTGCTCATGTCAGTGCCGATGTGGGGTCGGCACCTGAACCCTCGCAAACAGGCCCACAATATTCAACTCAGGAATTAGAGAAGGTGGCACTTGAGGTGGAACAGGACTTCCTTGCCTCCAAGTAGTGTGAGGGGGGTACTGGAACTCCTGAGGTAGACTCTCCGCCATCCTTAGCAACGGCACCCAGTCAGGTTGAAATAACGACAGAAGAGGACCTCGATCTGTCCTCAGACTCGGCAATGTCGGATGGCAGGGAGCCTGCCTCAGAGCCTTCTCCAAAGGATCCACCTTCGGGGGAGGGTTTGTTTGATTTGTGTGAGGGGGAGGGGCCAGAGCCTGCACTAAAGAGGTCGGCCTCGGGCGAGGTGTTAGACAGGGGAACCCATCACTCTGGGACGCCCGTACCGAGCCCACGGATTAAAAAGATAAGGCCCCAGCTAGAGTATTTGGTGTGAATGGCATGTGCCCCGGTTTTCCTTTGGGTTTCTGTTCTGTTTGTATCTGTGCTCATGCATGCTACAAAGTTTGGTAGTTCAGTGTAAATAGGTTTGCCTTTGTTCCACATTAGGTCCGTCCGGCTACAAGCATGTGAAAAGCACATCACCTTGTTAATATTGTAAATAGTGGGGTTGACCACATTAAAATTTGTTGCTGGCCTGGTGTATATAGTTGTCCTTGTGTTTCATGTTACGTCCGGTATTTTGTTCAGGAGTACGTCCGTTCCCGAGCACGTAAGGAGTACCCATAGTTACCGAAAAAGCATTGTTACAGACTCAGCCTGAACAATCTGTTGTTGTAAATGGGTATGTAAATAGTTTGCCTTGTGAGATTGTAAATAGTCCTGTGTGACTGGCTTGGGTTCTGGGTGGTTTTATACATAGTTAACACAGAAATTTTGTTTCCTAGCGCAGTGTGGGGAATTTTGTAAATAGTTCAATGTTGCTTTTTAAGTGCATCGAAACGGCACATACAAACAAAGTTCAATGTTATGTTTTTGTCCGGCCCGGTTTGAGTTCTGTTGTTTCTGCGTGTCTGTTTGTATGTACGTAAAAAGCACACCTATGTAAATAGTCCTTTGTTTCTCAGTGCCCGTTTCTACGTACTTAAAAAGCACACAGGAACAGCGTTCATCCATATTTATCTGGGGCCTTACGATCATGGACAGCTTGAGGTTACGATCATGGACAGCTTGAGGTTACGGCTTTCGTGACACTTATTCACACCTCGAGCAGTATGTAGACTGCATGTTTGTTTATTAATATCGCAATGGTCCTTACTTCTCTTCACTAAATGCTAACTGGCCAATTCCATGTCCCAAATGCATGGTAGAGCGTGGACCAATCCAGTGACAGTGCATTGTTTGTTAGATCCTAGCGTGTTCAGAGCATGCGCCATGCAGTCAGTGAGGTCATTGTTGTTAGATTGTTTATGTTGTTACTCATGCGTATTGTATTGTAGTTTTGGACTTCGCTTCAGTTACTGGTAGTATTAAACGTTACTCAAAGGTTTATATTAAACATGGCGCTGAACAAAATTGTGAAGCAGCAAGAAGAAACCTGGACAAAACTGCATCGTAGATTGACCTCTCTGGACTTTGATTCAAATAATGTTTTGCCTACTAGGATCGCTTCTTTCGTGGAGCATAGTGCAAAGGCAGTCAGTACGTGCAGTGGCTATTTATTGTCGTGCATTGTTGCAGCATGTGCTTTCGTTATTGCCAGGAAATCAACTTTGAAAATGCCAAGTATGAAACTGTTGAAAAGCGAGACAAAGATGACACTTATTCCCCTTATACAAAACAAAAATGGATAGAACCAGGGACGACCATAATATCGGATTGCTGGGCTGCCTATAAATGCCTAAAAGATTATAGCTATCATCATGAAAGTGTTAATCATTCCAAGGAGTCTGTGAATGAAGGGGGTTCACACACTCACAAGATCGAAGGGCACTGGAGACAGCTAAAACAACACACACACGGGAGGCGGAAGTCATTATGATTATTATATAGCGGAATTTTTGTGTCGTTATTCACATGCTGGTGAAGACATTTTTAGTGCCTTTGTCAAAGACATATTAGTGTACAATCCAAATGAGAACTTGTATGTTTGATGTGATGTGCTGTTTAACTGACTTTCACGTTTTTCTTTAAAGATCATCACTGGAAGATGTGCGCCAGCAGCTTCTTGTTGAGGACATTCAGAGGGCCATCTGTCTATTTCCTGGACGTGCCATCACGATGAGGGCGTTTAAAAGTTCTGGACCTCGTTCATTTCGAAAAGTCACCGATACGAAATTTAGCGCCGCACTACGTGAATCAGGTGATTTTGGCAAAATCGTAAAGGTTCCCAGGACAACGCCGGTCACTGTTTTCTTGAAGTGAGAGAGTGGCAATTAATTTCCAAAGAGAGTTACGTGGCACAGTTTAACAAGCCTTCTCATTCCAGAATAACTGAAAATATAAGAGCAGCTGTCATTGAAAGTGAGCATTTAGCTGAGGGATATTTCGATATTGCTGACTAAAGTACATTTCATGTGTGAGACAAGTGTATTACTATTGTTACCCTATATATTTCTGTTAATCAACCAGTTTTTAACCAACTCTATCTCGACATTACTGGCCAAGAGGAACGGAAAAATGGGGGCAGAGGGTCTTCTCATGGAGATCTCTCCTTTGGAGATGGATCCACGGCCTTGTTTATTGGTAAAGTGCTTTCTATAGAGTATCGCATATTTGGTAACGTGACTCATTGTACATGCGTGTATATAGATTTGACCAGTTATTACATTTCACTTTTTGTTCAATTGTACAAGCATTCCTACGGTGTTGCCTGAAGTGATATTGTTCACTAGAAGGACTATTTAACTTAAGTTTGTCCCTTGGGGACGTTGTTACTCCTTCGGGGAGCAGAACTCCTTTGGGAGTATTGTTTGGTTTTCGCCCCTGGCTCTTCGCCAGAGAGTCAGGGGACTTTTGGAAAAAAAGGACTATTTAACTTAAGTGTATATAAATTAGAGTGTAGTTATATATTGCTAGTTTTCTTTCAAGTGTGCAAGTATTAAGAGGAAGGGAGACTTGGGGCGGGGGGGGGGGTATATTTTTTTAATCCACGCAGCCAAATGTTCAAAGAAATGGCATCGTAGCAAAGAAATTGGTCTTCAACCACCATTTAGAATAAAAGCCAAAGATTCTAAGTTACTTTTTAGACTTTTATTAGTTCATCACTTTCCTGGATGCACGTGTCCTTGCAGACCTGTGCCTGTATAACACCTTGTAACAAATGGCAAATCTTGTTGTACACAATAGTTCAACGGTATTCATAAGCATTTCTTGTTTGCTGATTACCCTTAGACCTCTCCCCGAGGACGGCGATTCTTAAATGGTGAACGCCCCCCCCCCCCTCTGTGGAGATGGATCCACGGCCTTGTGATTGATAAAGTGCTTTCTATAGATTATCGCAAATATGGTAACGTGACTCATTGTACATACGTGTATATAGATTAGACCAGTTATTACATTTCACTTTTGTTCAATTGTGCAACCATTCCTTCGGTGTTGCCTGAGATGATATTGTTGACTAGAAAAATTATTTAAACAACTTGCCAGTGGTCGGGCTTTCTAAATTGTTAACAGTCAGTTAGAGCAGAGTACTTTCCTTATCAATTGTTAAACGTAGGTGCTTAGGGGTACACCCCTCCCCTTAGACCTGTCCCCGAGGACGGCGATTCTCAAACGGTGAAGAGCCCCCCCCCCCCCCCCCCCTCTTTTGGAGATGGATCCACGGCCTTGTTATTGATAAAGTGCTTTCTATAGGCTATCCAGATTTGATAACGTGACTCAGTGTAAATACGTGTATATAGATTTGACCAGTTACATTTCACTTTTTGTTCAATTGTGCAAGCATTCCTACAGTGTTGCCTAAGGTGATATTGTTCTCTAGAAGGACTATTTAAGTGTATATAAATTAGAGTGTAGTTATATATTGCCAGTTTTCTTTCAAATGTGCAAGTATTATGAGGAAGGGAGACTTGGGGGGGGGGGGGTATACTTTGATGAGCCACGCAGCCGAATGTTCAAAGAAATGGCATCGTAGCAAAGAAATAGGTATTCAACCACCATTCAAAATAAAAGCCAAATATTTTAAGTTACTTTTTAGACTTTTATTATTAGTTCATCACTTTACTGGATGCACGTGTCCTTGCAGACCTGTGCCTGTATAACACCTTGTAACAAATGGCAAATCTTGTTGTACACAATAGTTCAACGGTATTCATAAGCATTTCTTGTTTGCTAATCACATTGTATCTTTCAGGACAGACTAGTATTTGTTCTCTTACTATTTACATAAACATCCTGCCAAATCGCGTTATCGTACAATTAAGAGCACGTGATCTCCACATGGATGCAATGCTATTATTTCTTGTACATATTTAAGTGAATTTAATTCCCATCTTTTATTGAACATTCATCCGCACAGAAGATTTAAACACCTTTTTATAGACCTCTAACAGTAACGATTATTATCATTTCTATTTTTGTCACTTTCTTTTTTTTTTTTTTTTGTATTTGTTAAAAATAAACATGATCCACGATTACACACACCATTACAGTTTATAAAACAACGATGTGTCGTTCTCTAAAGGCATCTATACTTTGTAAGACTTCCTCTATTATAACCCATTTTGAAATAAGACTTAGCCATATCACCGCCAAATCTTCCACTGAGCATCCGCGCATCCACTCAAAAACATTGATCGAAGACTTTGTCATAATTAGAGGCTGTTATAACCCATTTTTAATAGGACTTTAATAAGACAAAAAAGTTTCCCATGTTCGAACATATCCAGACCAACGATGTGTCATTCTCAAAAGCCATCCATACTTTGTAAGACGCCCTCATCCTACCGATAAATGTTTTGACTTCGCATCCGCGCATCCGCGCATCCACTCAAAAAGATTGATCGCGGACATTGTCAAAAAAGTTTCTCATGTACGAACATATACAGACCAACGATGTGTCGTTCTCAAAAGGCATCCATACTTTGTAAGACGCCCTCATTCTGCCGATTGATGTTTTGACTTCGCATCCGCGCATCCACTGAAAAACATTGATCGAGGACTTTGTCATAATTAGAGGCTGCTATATATTTGGACGCTGTTATAACCCATTTTTAATAAGACAGCCATTTCACTACCAAATCTTCCGCTGGGTATCCGACGCG
Source organism: Holothuria leucospilota (assembly GCA_029531755.1). Classification (NCBI taxonomy): domain Eukaryota; kingdom Metazoa; phylum Echinodermata; class Holothuroidea; order Aspidochirotida; family Holothuriidae; genus Holothuria; species Holothuria leucospilota. Next base: position 10,525 of record JAIZAY010000431.1, read on the forward strand.
GATCCAGTGGAAAAGATTGATCGAAGACTTTGTCAAAAAAAAAAGTTTCCAATGTACGAACATATCCAGACCAACGATGTGTCGTTCTCAAAAGCCATCCGTACTTTGTAAGACGTCCTCAATCTACCGATTAATGCTTTGACTTCGCATCCGGTTGCCCGGATGCAAAGAAGCAACCATCAAGTGGCCCTGTATTCTATAATTACTCACTGCAAATAAACTGGAAATAGTGATTGAGGGTGGCAGGTGGACCCCCCCCCCCCCGTGTCCCTCTGAGCTGTGGTTGCCTTCGGGCGTGTTGTTGCCTTTGGGCGTGTGTTGTGTTGGCCTTGTGTTGTTCTGATCTTAGATGGTTTGTTAGCGGTAACAAAGACTTTCGTTTCCATTGCTGGGTGTGGATGGTGAGAGATTGTTGGCGATTCTGTGGGGGGGGGGGGCGGGGGGGGGGGACTTTTTACGTACGTAGAAACGGACACGAAGAAACAAAGGAGAACTTAAACCTGACCGGACAAAAACACAACTGAACTATTTACAGAATTCTGTACATTGTGCATTCAAACAAAATTTCTGTGATAACTATGTATGCGATTCTGTAGGTGGTTGTCGGTTGCGTTTTGCTCCGGTCCGGATTGGGTTCTTTTGTTTCTCAGTGCCTCTTTCAATGTACTTAAAAAGCTCACCAACCCGAATCCAAGCTACTAACATAAGATTATTAACAACATAAGATTATTTACAGGCAACCTGGCATCCACACAAGCACTCACACCCCCAACTATTTACTACAAGCAGGGAGCTGGAAGACATGGAGATTGCTCGCTAGTCAAATCCTTTGTACCAACCATGTGCTTAGCCGCCGTCATAAAAAATGCCCATTCGGAGTAACAATCATTCCACACTTAAGCCCTCCACACACACAAGTTGGTGCTCAAGGACATTTATATCCTGCAGAGCAGTGGCAGTTTGTTCACTGCCTACAGTGTCAGGCTGCATAAACGAACTGTAGGGTCAGCTATGGAGGTTATGACAGATACAGGATCACTGTATTTTGGAATCTTGTAGGGACCAGCAAATTATGAAAGTAGGAGGATTTTGATTAAAAATTCAGTTGCTATAACAGTAAGTACTGAAACGGGAAATTTTAGGATTAGTTAGTTAGATGGGGTTTAACGACACACCAACACGAATGTGTTATATAGTGTCAGCTAGATAAAAAAAGGGATGGTTAGGTGAAATCACCTAAAAGGAAAAAGGATTGGGCAAAATACTAAGGTACCTAAACAAAAGCCAATGTGGGAGTCATGTCAAAATTTCATGTAAAGGTTGCTGCTTTCTTTGAGAAAGTCGAGAATGAGCGAAAGATCTGTGTGCTCAAACAACGTCTTCAGGTTTGGCACAGTGTAGTACTTCTGACGGATATGGGAGTATTCATAGCAGTCAATGAGAATGTGACTGACGGTGACAGCACAGTCACAGGGGATACAATATGGTTTCTCATCCCCGTGGAGCAAATAAGCGTGGGTTAGGTAAGTGTGACCTATGTGAGCCCTAATCAGTACCAAATCATCTCTCCGTTTTCTGGGGGCTGCATTACCCACAGTCCCGACCGTTGGTTTCACTTGGTACAATTTGTTCTCTGGGAAAGAATCCCACAGTTCCTGCCATTTTGATTTTATATAGGCGTTGATGTTAGGACGGTAATCAGTGTGGGGTACGTGGAGGTTGGTAATGTCCATCTGTAGAGCTTCCTTAGCTAGCGTGTCTACCTTTTCATTTCCGTGTATGCCCACGTGACTCGGAACCCACGCGAGCACAACTGACTTCTGCAGTCTCACCAAATTAGAGTAACTTTCCCGGAGAGCTATTACACAAGGGTGTTTTTGCTCATCGCCTTGAAGAGCTAAAAGGCTGGATAGCGAGTCTGTGAACACAATGAACTGGTGGTCGTGCGAGGTTTCGATCAGCTGGAATGCCATCTTAAGTGCCTGGAGTTCGGCGGTAAATATTGATGCATCATCCGGCAATCTGACCTGCAAGAATGCATCTCGGCCTGTTGCAGCAGCTGCCACCCTGTTCGTGGCTTTGGAACCATCGGTATAGATTGCGTGACAACCATAGTACTTATTTTTCAGTTCATTAAAGCTGGCACGGTACACCAGTTCATTGGTTGAGTTCTTTGGATGCTGTCTCAAACTGAGGTCAACAACCGGTTTGACTAACCTCCAGGGGGAGTGATTGAGAAGGTAAGCTGTGCTATGGAGTCGGGGCTAGTACAGACCTGTGGTAAGGCTCCACCAATGCGAAGAGCAAATGGAGGGATAGCTGATGGTTTCCTCGTGTATATGTCACTAAACTTATGGTTGAAGGCCGTCTCAAAGGTCGGGTTTTGTCTATGACTCCTCAGTTTTAGGGCAAACTGGAGGGACAACTTTTTCCATCTTAAATGGAGGGGTGGCTCGTTCGCTTCGATGTAAAGACTCTGCATTGGGGAAGTACGGAAAGCTCCCAGGCAGATCTTAAGGCCTTGGTTATGGATTGGGAGGAGTTTTCTGAGGTATGACTCACGTGCAGAGCTGTAAACAACACAACCATAATCAAGTTTGGACCTCACAAGGGATCTGTAAAGTCGAAGCAAAACGGGACGGTCAGCGCCCCAGTCCATCTTTGAGACGACCTTCAACAGGTTTAGTGCCCCCTGGCACTTCCGCCTGAGATGGTCGATATGGGCTTTGAAGTTCAGCTTACTGTCGAGTATTAGGCCTAGGAACTTGGTCTGAGGAACAACTGGGATGTGAACACCATTCAAATTTAGCTCTGGGTCGCAATGAGCACCTCTCCGGTTGCAAAAATGCATACAAACATTCTTTGTTCGAGAAAAACGGAATCCGTTTTGGTCAGCCCATTGCTGGATCTTATTGAGGCAGTTTTGCATTTGTCTCTCTATAGACCTCATGTTCCTTGAGGAACAGGTAATAGAGAAGTCATCCACAAACAAAGACGTCTCAATCCCAGTGTTCACCGCATTAGCGATGCTATTTATTTTCATGATGAAAAGGGTAACTGACAAGATGCTGCCCTGAGGAACACCCATCTCCTGATTATGTAACTCTGACATCACGCTCCCTACACGCACACGAAACACACGATCTTTCAAAAAGTTTTGTATGAAAAGCGGCATTCTGCCCCTAAGACCTGCACAGTACAAGTCTCTCAGAATGCCGTTTTTCCAAGTGGTATCGTATGCCTTCTCTAGGTCAAAAAATACTGATACAACATGGTGTCCGCGTACAAATCCGTCACGAACTGTTGATTCCAGGCGCACGAGCTGGTCTGTGGTATTGCGGCCACGCCTAAAGCCACTTTGGGAACTAGTTATGAGATTGTTGGTTTCTAGGAACCAAACCAGACGGGCATTAATCATTCGTTCAAACGTCTTGCACAAGCAACTAGTAAGGGAAATGGGGCGGTAGTTTGTAGGATTTGTTGGGTCCTTACCTGGCTTAGCGATGGGAATGATGGTGGCTTCCCGCCAAGCATCCGGAAAGTTGCCATTTTCCCATATACCGTTGAAAACGTCTAACAACACCAGTAACGAGTTATCTGGAAGGTGTTTGAGAAACTGATAGTGAACTTCATCTGGGCCAGTGGCAGTGTCGTTGCTTTTTTCCAGAGCAATACGAAGTTCCGTGATGTTAAAGAGGCTGTTATAGTCCTCAGAGTTATCCGAGGTGAAGCTCACTTTCTGTTTTTCAGCGGTATATAGGAATGTTTGGAAGGTCTGGGAGTAGTGCCTACTTGAGGAGTTGGATTCGAACTCGTCTGCAAGTAGATTGGCAATATTTGTTGTTTCTGTGCATTTGCTACCGTCTGGTTTGGTTATGTGTGACACGGAGGAACTGACCTGTTTTCCACTGATTTTCCTAACCATATCCCATGCTTTTTTGACAGGAGTATTTGAGTTTAGTTTAGAGATGTACTGTTTCCATGACTCCCGTTTGCTTGATTTAATGATGCGCCGTGCCTTGGCACGCGCATTTAGGTAATTACTAAGGTTAACATTATTTGGGTATTTCTTAAAATATTAAGGGCCTTTTTGCGATCTTTGATCGCTTCTTCACAATCCGTGTTGAACGACGGCTTGTGTTTACTACGTGGATTTGCAGAGGACTTAGGGATAGTTTTGGTAGCAATATTTACCAAAAGTTGTGTAAAGTGGGAGATCTGGTCTTCAACACTATCAAATGCATCCCTGACGATCTCGGTTTGGCAGAGATGGCTAAATTCAGACCAGTCGGCTTTTTTGAGTTGCCACCTGGGGACTCTCTCTTCGGGGATTGGGTAGACAATATCCATTAAAATGGGGTAGTGGTCACTTCCACATTGGTCATCATGGACTCTCCACTGGAGGTCCATCAGAATTACCGGAGAGGAGATTGAAAGATCAATTGCCGAACGAGATCCAGAGGCTGGATGAACGTAGGTACAAGACCCATCATTCAAAAGGCATAAATCTGAGGCAGCTATCACTGATTCAATCAATCCACCAATCTGGTTGGTGTAATTACAGCCCCACATATCACTGTGTGCATTGAAATCACCCAGGAGTAGAAATGGGGTAGGCAGCTGGTTAACTAACACTTCCAGGTCATCTCGTTTCAGGCTATACCTCGGTGGGATGTACACCGAACACACAGTGATGGTGCGGTGAAGTGTAGCTCGAATGGCCACAGCTTGTAAGTTGGTGTTCAGATGGATAGTGGAGTGTGGAACTGTTTTTTTTTAACTAATATGGATGATCCCCCAATTGCTCTATTGTCAACCGGGGATACAACCGTTTTGTTATACATATCATACCCTTTAAATGAGAGATTGTCGTGTCCCGAAGGAAAGTCTCCTGCAGACACATCACCAATGGAGACCAGTCTGCTACAAAGCATTTGATCTCCTCGTAATTCGGTCTAAGTCCTCTGCAATTCCACTGTATTATAGCTGCAGGTTTCCCGAGTGTCATTCTTTGGAAACCTGCGGCTTTTTAGAAGAGCTGGTGGAACCCCCCTTGCCAGACCCAAGATTCTGGCCACTGAGCTCCATCACCTCTTCTCCTTCTCCCTCTCTCCCCTCAAACGCTCCAAATCTATTATGTAGTTGGATAGGGTCATCCGACCCTTTGCTCGGTTTTGTTTGTATTTTGATTCTGGGTGTGTTTCTTGGTTTTGTTGGTTCTGTTTTCGGTTTCTGTAGGTTTTTCACTGGTTTCGGTGGTGGTTTAGGTTTCTGTTCTTTGGGTTTTGGTTGTGTAACATTTGTCGGTGCTGTCATCGTCTGTATTGTCTTGGATGGTCTTGCAAAATTGAGTTCAATAGGCTTTGGAAAGGTGCTGTCCCTGGTCCAGGTCATATCAGTTTGGGTTTCGACAGACACCTTTGCAGTCCCCACAGCTTTAGCGTAGCTCTTGAGCTACGTGGTGGTTTTGGGTGTGTGGTCTTTGTTTTTAGTGTGGCCGGGGGGAGGTTGGTCTGTGAGGTTTTTGGGTTATCAGTGTGTGTGTGGTTCTACTTTTGTAATGAACATAATTTTCTGTTTGATTTGGTGGTGTGTGGATAGTTTTGCCTTTATGTTCCTGTCCGATCCGGTTTGAGTTTTGTTTTTTGTTTGTATGTGCCGTTTCGATGCACTTAAAAAGCTCTTGAGCTGCGAGTCCTGCGACCGGAATGTTTCCCTAGCCTCTTTGTAGGAGATGTTATTGGAGGCTTTTATTTTTTGTATTTGTTTTTCTTCCACCCATTTGGGACAGTTTTTACTGTTTGCCGGATGACAGCCCTGGCAGTTAACACACCGGGGTGACCCCTCACAGGTGTCACTGGAGTGCCCCTCCTCACCACATTTTTCGCAGGTTGCTGGCCTGCTACAGTTTGTCTTAAAATGGCCGTAACGCTGACAATTGAAGCAGCGGACAGGGTTGGGGATGTATGTCTCAACTCTGACCTGCAAATAGCCAATTTTAAGTGTTTTGGGGAGTATGGGGGTGTTGAAAGTCACAATGAAGGTACCAGTGGTCTTTCTGACACCTTCTCGTACTACTGATATTCTGTGCAAGTGACTGACATTTTGAGATTCAAGGTTATCAAGGATCTCCTCATCAGAGCAGTCCTTGATATCCAAGCATCTAATTACTCCCTTACTACTGTTTAGTGACCTGTGAGGGGTCACCTTGACCGGGACATCCACCAGTACCTTTGTTTTAAGTAGGTTGTTTGCTTGCGTGGAACGGGTTACTTCAATAAGGTCTCCAGAACGAAGGCTCTTAATGGATTTAGGGGTGCCGACAACACCCTCAACACCTTTGTTTACTGCGAACGGAGACAGTTTTGAGAGGGTGTTGTCGTCACCATTACTGGAGACTACAAGGAACCTAGGCCAAGTAGGAGCGGCTTCGGCTTCAGAGCTGGACCCAGAGTCGCTCCTGAAACGTTTGTTACCAAGTTTTTCAGATTTTGAGGAATTCATAGTAAAAGATTAATTTTCATCACCGGTGCTCCCCACCCACCACGGAGCCCAACAAGGGGACATCAAAGGTAAGTGGAAAAATACATCACAAACCGATGCCAGGGATACACTGGTGATATACTCAAGGCCATTTAATCAATAAAAATTAATCAATAAACCCCAATTGACCTGATTAAGCAGCCGCCTTCTGAGAAACCACTTTCCTGGTACACACAAGCAAAGTCCACTTGGTGACGAGCATACTTGACAAGTTAGTGCTATGTTAGTAAGCAAAAGTGGAAAAGCAGTCAAGTGGAGATCTCAGGGCATGACGCCACCAGCCGATTGATTGAACCAGGCCAATTCAACCTCCCGACTGGGTGAATTTGAGGCCAAAGTGGTGTGTTGCTAGGACCAAACCGCAGTTATAGCCTTCACTCAACCACCAGGACCCTCTCCTCCACCGACACGGTTCGCGACTCACGGCAAACAAGTCGTCCCTGTCAGTCGCCTCTTACGACATGCTGAGAAAGCAGCGGGCCTATTCTACATTCCCGTACCCGCAGGGGGGGGGGGGGGGATTTTAGGATCAAATCCAACAATTAGTATTGAAGTTGTATACTACATCGATCAAGCACTTTTCAAAACTGTAGACTGAGCTACAGCTGTATAAGGTTTCATACAAAACAATAACCCATAACAGGGCAACGATGCAAGTAATGGGGAATTTCCAGTTTTCGTTACAGTACAAACATTTCCAAGTTGTTGAAGGAAAATACTTCTCGAAGCTTACCTATATATTTTACTGACATTATAAAGGAAAGGAAATAGAAGAACTTCCCTGGCTTTCAGCTTGACAGTGCCATGTACGATTACTTCCCAGGACAGGCTTGACACTGAGAGCCATGAGCCAGATCCCCACTCCCTCCCTTCAACACTAAAAAAGTATGTTGCATTGAGCTTTAAATGCCCCCTACCAGCTTTGTCAAATCTTTAGTTTCAGTAGCTACCACGGGCTGCATTGTGGATTCATAAAAATATGTAGAGTTCACAACTTCTTGTCCTCCTCACCCAGGCTTGTAGTCAGACAAGATTCTGTAGGGGGCAAAATGGCTTCCGGGTGGATTTTACAGGGGGTCAAAAGTGTAAAAATGCATTAAGTCGATGGCTACTTGAAAACTAGGGGGTTGAAAAAATTTCGCCCCCTTGGCTTCCCCCATCCCCAGCCAACAAATACTGTATTCTCCCAAAGCTGATATTTTTTTCCCAAAGTTGATAAACTCACTATGGGCCTGGCATCATCTGCCCTTCCCACTTAAAATGATTACCACAATATTTTTACTGTTCTGCCTAAAAAAATTAAACACAATGAACCACATACAGTACTGACAATATGACACCTAATTACTCAAAGTATGTCTTAAAAGAAAGATTTCTGAAACTGAGACAAGCATAGTTTACCTTGCAGTACTTAACATACTGTAATTTACTTCAAGATATTTGTAAATATCTAGTACAGGTACCCTTTTCATTTCTGAACTTTCTTTTCTGAGGACAAGTTACATACTAAGCATTTGTGTGCTAATTTTCCTAACTGCGTGTTTTTTTTTTTTGGGGGGGGGGGGGGGAAGCTAACAGATATAATGCAAAACATTTTAAAGGTTTTAAATGCCTACAGTACAGTATGCTTACAGTACCTGACAAAAGAAGTACAGTACTATACAACATAGGAATACACCGAAAACAGTATGGCACCTACCCTTTCAAGAGAAAATTCGTTTCATGTCATTCAACAAAATATTCTTGATATTCAAATCACAAATTACCTTTCTACTGTCATAAACTGAACATGGAGGAAAAGTTCTGATTGCAAGGAAGATAAAACCTCTATGTGAGTTCTAACGTAAGCTAAATAAAGAGTATGAGCACAATATACATGAGCGTGCTTCTTAAGTACAATTTAATACTGAAAAGGTCTTGATGAGAAAGGTCCTAATGAGTTGATGGAGCTGCAAACTCAGGAAAATAATCATAAAAAATTGCAGGTTTGATTCAAAGACAACAAATCCAGAGGAAAGTTCCATCAAGCACATGTAGAGTAAAATATGGGTCCAGTAGTGTGAAAATGTGACACTTGTGTTCTGCAATACTGTAAAACAATGAAATCTTCACTCAGACAAGATGCTGGAGGACTCATACTGTAATTAAATGTCTAAATTGGTCAAAATAAAAATCGACAAAATGCTTCAGTGTTAAGTGGTTTTCCAGAACTGCTCCAAGTCTAACCATCTCCCAGGTGATTTTGTACCTCACAACTTCAACAAGTTCACCTGGTCATCAACGAAAGGCTTCACCTTGCTAGAAAGTAGTATACTTTCTCTTCAGCAATGAGATCGAGTCATTTTCCACCCTCTGGGTTACCATCCAACCAGTAGTGTACTTGAAAACTGTAGCTCTTGACCAAGCTCCATGGCCTGTTTTTAGTCCTGTATAGTACGTGCTGTAGCATACGCAGTAGGAATACAGTACTGCTCCACCTGGTGCAAAGTTCCTTTACTCTTCTTGGAATTAACCAAACAGTAACATTTTCCAAAATTTCACAAAGTCATAGCCCACTTTAGATGCACTGCTGATGAAAATTATTTGCTGTTATATTGATCTGCCGAGTGTTGCTCACTAGTGTTGGGTGATGATAGAGGGTAGATTACTTCCATGACTTTGCTAACGCTATCCTCCCTAAATCACACTCTGGTTTTGCTTGGCATGTACATTTTTGTCAGCATCTGCAAGTGGAAATGACGAAAATAATTTATAATGAAATCATTCATTTGGATGGATATACTGACAAAGTGGGGTAAATTGCAGAATACCTCGGATACTGTATGAAAGCTGTGTTGGGAAAAAGCCTGGTAAGGCTAAAGAATCAAGACAACAAATGTAATTTAATGACACATGTAAGGTTATTGCATCACTATTCTTTGGCTATGGTTGAGGTACCATTGCTGGTTACCTATAGAGATGTTACAACGATATGCAATCAGTAGTTGATTTGTTTTTGTTATCTTGAAGAAAAAGTGATATGCAGTAAAAATCCAAATCCTTCACCAACATACATTTTTAAGACGCTGCTGGGGATACAAAGTCAATAAATTCCATGGCAGTTTCCTTTTATATAGCCTATGACCTTTACCTTGTCTTTGAGAGGCTACGAGGACACCATGGAGTCAAAAATTAGGTTGTCTACAACCTACAATGATATGCAGTCAAGATTCAAACTGTCTTGAAGAGGCTACAGGGATACACAGTGACTGCAAAGGGGCCCATAAAAAGTTTCAATCTTGATGGACTTTCTGCAATTGTGCCAATAAAGTTCGTAGACTCTTAAACAAGAACTGAGCTTTCATATTATGTAACTGTTAACAATAAAGTTAGCAAAAGAGTTGCTTTATGTACAGTGGCGTAGCCGGGGGGTTGGGCGGTCGCCCCTATAAAAATGGGGGGAAAATTAAAAAAAAAAAAAAAAATGAGGGGAAAAATTTAAAAAAATACTTAGACAATAGGAGTGCCTGGAGATATATATTCAAATCAAATCTAGCATCAAATGTAGCACCTTTTTGCATCTACCTACTTACACCCCTCCCCCAGGATGGTGATCAGTCATTTCATCCCCCCCCCCCCCCCCCACCCCCACGATGAAATCCTGGCAATGCCCTTGTTTATGTGCAATAGCCAAGGAGCAAGCAAACAAACTTTACCCTGCAAATCCATAACAGTTAAGCTTAATTTTCTTCCAGCTTCCTGTTTACAACCGATAACCGTTTTGAGATTGAAAGTGGTGTCTCGACCCTTTAGACCCTACATATTCGTCAATCTCTTTTCACATAAGGAAACATCACTTCCATCATCTAGCAGTGCCCATGTCTGCACTTCCCTACCGTGTGCCTGCACCTTAACAGGCACAGCGCGAAGGCACACACGCTTACCCCTTTGCCTTTGATGGGCATGATTACTATTTCCCCTATATTTAGCACTCACTGCCTCTGTACCATTGTCCACCTCCTGACTAGTAATACCCTTGGCCTCTGACTGGGAACCTGTTGCCTTATCTATAACCCCGGCCCCAGCCGGATTACTATCCTTCCCTGAAGCAACCACATTCTTGCCATCATCTGATCTAGTAGGACCACGAGATCTACCCTTATTAAAATGAAGGAAGGTATTTTGCTTCCTGTTACAATCTTCTACCTTGCAATTCGCAGATTGCATACAAATAGCAAAGTGAGTAGGCAACAAACAATTAATACACAAGACTTTCTGTCTCACAAAATGGACTCTATGCTGCACGGACTTTTTCTTAAACTGACCATACTGGGATAAGCAATGAGAACCATTACACAATAATCACTTAACTTGTGACCTTTTCGCACTTTCATATTGAGTACTTGTAGACAGTGCAAGTCCCTTCTGATGGAGTAACTTGGATGAAGCCCTTGGCATTTGACCTTGAGGCAATTTCTCATACCCTTTGAGTTTGCCTTTACCAATATTTTGACCATACACATTTTTAGCCACTTGTGCTGACTGTTCAACATATTCAGTCATGTGAGAAAACTGAGGTTGTACACCACCATTCAAAAGATGAAATGCTGTCTTAGCCCACTTAGATTGTAAATAAAGAGGGAGTAGCCTTGTACCTTTTACAAGGTATCTGAACTGTTCAAGTTAGCCGTTTGACCCAATTCTTGAAACGTTATGTGACACTTCCTCATTTGGCGTGCCAAATCCCACAATGCCTTCCCATCGTTTGGTTTAATTTGCTCTCTCTCAAGCACCTTCTCAAGTAAGGCTTGGGTAACCTGATGATTTTGCCCAAACTGTTGAGCCAAAATACCTTTAGCCACTTTATAGCCAGACCCTGACCGAATAAGCACACAATCTTATATGCTCTCTCTGGCTTTCCCTTTACAGAACTGTATAAGATATGTCAATCTCATTTTATCATCCTTTACCCTAGCCTCAACATTTGTTTCAAAACTATCCATAAAATTCCAATAGCAAGATGGATTACCATCAAACGTAATAATACCAGGGTGTGGCATATTAAGTGAATGCAACATACCTTCAAATATATAACTAGCATTTGCATCTGGGCCTGAGCCTAAATTATGAGTTTCCATAGGCTCAGCAAGGCCTGCAGGAGGTACACTGTCTGGTATTGTAGTCTTGGACTTGGGATGGTGGTTATCAGAGTTCCATTCTGGAGCATAAGGGTTTGGTTGCCATGACTCTGTAGAAAACTTTGGCTTAGGTACGGTCACGGATGGTAGGTCTACCTTGGGTTCAATGTACGCTTGCCTAATGCGATTGGTATCTTCCAACTCTGCCAGTACTTCAGCCATCCACATTTTAGCTTCTGCTTCAGCTCGCTCGCTTTCACACTTGACCTTAAACAGTTGTGCCTTTCTTTCACACTCTAATCTTTCCCTATCTAACTGTTGTGCCTGCTGTAATTGGGCTACACTTATTCGAGCTAATTCACTCTTTATCCTAGCTTCCTTCATCCTTGTAACTGACGATGTGGATACGACTGAGTGCCTGCTACCTCGAGAAGCAACAGAACTGGCATCTTCAGTCTGATCTAAAGATGCGACTACAACATCCTGCATAACACTGGGACCAACGGGGACCTCGAAATTACTACCCCTACCTGGTGCTGATGGTCGACTGTCATTGCCAAGCCTCAGGCCTGCTCCTTCCACAAGGCCTGTTTCTTTAATGCCCACGCCTGGGCCCACACTGACTGTCGAGGGGGTCTGGAGTCTTGCATTCCTCCATCCATTGATTACAATGCCCACGGAACTCCTCCCAATTAAGCTCCTCTAACTTGAGCTCCTTCAGGACACTTTCTAATGCAACACTGTCAGGGCTTAACAACTCACACTACTCATTGTACTTGCTAACATATGACTTATATGTCTCTTCTAACTGAATTAATCTTTGGCTTACCTCCTGGTAGTTAAATTGTGATATCATAAGAGCTTCCAACTCCTTATAACGTCTTTTCAAAATTCCTTTGTGTCCATAACAGAACCGTATTTACGGTCTCTAACAATGAACCTTGTGTGACATCAACTAAAACGTCCTCTCCTTTTCCCAACACAATACTTGTTTGAGTGTCCACATCCTGAATGTCCGCCATATTGAATAAGTTACAAGAAGCCACTTGCCGCCCCCCCCCCCCCCCAATGATACAACTTAGGGCCGGGTAGGCTAAGTTCCATAAATAATCACCACGAAACAAGGTATTGGAGTTGTAGACCTTATGTAGCCTTTTAACCTTGCTACATATTTTCTGGAACATCTCAGCTGGGCCAAATTGCCTCTATTCAATGACGAAGGATTGTTTGCTGCCAAACGAGGCCACATCCACCGACCCAGGTCAATACTTGCCAACGTTAGCACACAAGTTCCCACGAAAAGTACACGCAATACAGCAGTGCATCGTTGCGACTCGGGCTCCCATGTCACGGCTGTTACTGTTAGTGTGAAAGGTTACACGTTACATCCAATAAATGCAGACTACAGTTCAAAGTTCTCGTTTGCTGATATGATATATTTGATTAAGAGTAAGAAAACATACAGTACATAGATACCGTTCTGGTTCCAAACAGATGGTGAAACGTTCTAACAGCACATACGGAGGAAAATTTTGGATACAAATTACAAAACGACGAGTCTACAACTGTGTCAACACCACGTACCACGTCTTACACTCTCCAGCCCTCCTCGACAAGGGATCATGCTCGATATACATAAATTAATGCATAAGCGTGCGTCCCTGAACCTCAGGGCAGAAACCCGTCACTGACCTTTGGCCTGGACCTGACATGTACTCATACATATTCAAACACGGAACCCGTAGGTAATACTAACCAAATCGTTGCCGTTACAAGTATATCCTTCTTCAGCACCATCCGGAACTGCCTCTTGCCATTTAGTATGCCCTGCAATTCACCTTCGCCATAAGTGAACCACCACATATCTGAAACAGTCCCGCACTGCCCAACAACCCTCGCAACCAGGCCCTCTTCGACCTCAAAGTTCAGGTACAACACCGTCACCACCACAGAGCGGTCACATGGTGTGACGGTAAGCCATTTAACTCCCTTTAGTGAAGACACACCCTTCACCAGGGCTGTGAAGGACCTGAACTTTAGATCATATGTGTTGCGGGCCTCAAGTGCCTGCAACATCTCTATTTTATCGGCATTAATTCCGTTGTTCTTTAACAATGTAAATACTTGCGGGGGTGTAACATTCACCCCCGACCTAAACTCCAACTTAACAATGCTGCTATTCCTACACACGGGCATAGCAGCAAGTTTGTGACTCGAGGTCACGTCACCAAAACGAACAAACAATTAGTACAACCCCTACACAAACATACCCACTATCAGATTTGTGCATTTTAAGTGCATAGAAACGGACACTATCAAACAGGAAGAACCGAATCCGGACCGGCAAGAACACAACCACGAACTACTTACAATCATTTACAAAGTTACCTTACACCTAGCTAGCAAAACAAAATTTCTGTGGCCAACATATACCCACCACAACCACCACACAAGACTATTTACAAACAGGAAAACATTACACGCCAGAACGCAGCAACACACACGTCCTGGGTAGGACTTTAAACTGCATCCGGTTGTGGAGCTTGTTTAGGCGTGGGGGTAATGAGGTTACCCTTTACCACAACTGCCTCCGGGGCACCCTTGGGCAAGGTGCACCTGTATTTGCCCTGTGCTTTTTACGTGTTGTTGCCTTCGGGCGAGAAGTTGCCTTCGGGCGTGGGGTCGCCTTTGGGCGTGAAGTCGCCTTTGGGCGTGAAGTCGCCTTTGGGCGTGGTGTTGCCTTCGGGCTTAGCGTTGCCTTCGGGCGTGGTGTTGCCTTTGGGTGTGTGGTCTTTGTGGAACGTTGTTTTGGGGTTGTTTGTGGTGGTTGGGCTGGAGTGTTGTTTTTGGGTTGGCTGCAGTGGCAGTACTAAATCTCAGTAGTAACAAAGACTCTTTTGTTCCTTGTTGCATGGTATGTTTAGTCTGTTTGACATTGTGTTTGTGAGCCGTCAGGGTTTTTCTTTGGGTTTGGGATTATCCTTTAGTTTTTCAGTGCCTGTTTCTACGTACTTAAAAAGCCGAACGCAGCAACACACACTCGAAGGCAACAACAAACGTCCGAAAGCAACAACGCCAGAAGGCAACACAACACGCCCGAAGGCAACACCACGCCCGAAGGCAACTTCATGCCCGAAGGCAAGACCACGCCCGAAGGCGACCCCACGCCCGAAGGCGACCCCACGCCCGCAGGCAGCAACAAGCCCAAAGGCAACTTCACGCCCGAAGGCGACCCCACGCCCGAAGGCAACCTCACGCCCGATGGCAAACACCACGCCCGAAGGCAATACCCACTATCAGATTTGTACACGAACACACCACAGTACTCCAGCTATCACACAGTTGAGCTCGACGAAAACACGTCTGTCACTGCGTGTGACTTGTAATGACGACACGTGAAACTTGGTGTGTTGTTAACCCCCTTTATTTTGCACACGTGCCATTCAGGCACGGTGAAAACTGCCAAAAAAGAACAAAATCAATTAGAAAATAATGCATTACATGAATAATATATGCTTTCTTGGATAAAGAACATTTCACACACCGGTAACATACACAGATAAAACAGATGCAAGACGGATATGAAACAAGATTGAGTAGACTGCCAACATTCTCTGAGGGAAACAAACCGAACATACATATTAGCATACCCTTTTAACACGGCCTCCTAAAACATAACACTTCCAAAATACTTTGCATATAGATTACTCTGCTTTGACTTACAAAATCGTTACGGGGTTATTGCGTCACACACAATGAGGCAACTGCGGGTAGCTGGATTGACAGGGGCAACTGGAATAACGGCGGTGACCTGGGTGACTGCGGTGGCTGGGGTAAACCTGTTACGGAAAATTAAGGGATTCCGAGTAACCTTCGCACAAATATATGCATACAATTCAATTTTAAATTGTTAACTTCATTTCAAGAACTCATTTTAACTGTCATTTAGCACACAAATGAATTGGCGTACCAGTACTTCCTGTCAGGGGAAATAAAATAGATATTCACCGACACACCCGAAGCAAATATAAAAAAAACATGCCTGAATACAGTTATCACACCACAACGTCATACAATGTCAATATAATGTCATACAATATCAAACATACTTGCAAGGCGCTTCTAGCCGTAGTCTAGTTTACTTACACCCAAAAAGATACAAAGATTGGCTAATCAACTTACTCAGAAGATAAACGGACGGTACCAGAGGATGCGGGCGAACACAAAGAGAATTAGAACAGAAGTGACCAGCATTGCCACGCGAACCCACGCGACTCCCAAACGAAACACCTGCATGCATTCCTGACACGCCTTATTACTTGGAACCTGGCCAAAAGAAAACTTCACGGTCTACCGAGAAACTTATCGGTGACGATAACACTCCCCCCATTGAATGACTAGCTTTCATTCAAGTTAACATCATACATCACTTATTATTCATTTAACAATCTTCTGATATATACAAACCCGTATCCTCAGAAAAGCTCTCACTTGATAATGCAATGATCTTAACCTCACCTTGCCACCCACGCTTCTTAATCACCTTCAACAAATAAACATTACATTGGCCTCTCACGAATATTTTCACTTAGTGTAACACCACATCTACTATATACACGAAATAACTTAGTTAGATTGGATTTAACGACACATTAACACGAATGTGTTATGTAGTGTCAGCTAGATAGAACAGGGTAAAGGTAGGGTAAAACTAAAACTAAAAAAGAATTAAAACATTGGGCAAAATCCTAAAGTCCTGACAAAAGCAAATGGGGGGGGGGGGGGAGTCATGTCAAAATTTCCTGTAAAGGCCACTTTCTTTGAGAAAATCCAAGATGAGAGGGGTCCGTGTGTTCAAACAATGTCTTCAGGTCTGGTACACTGTAATAGTTCTGACGAATATGGGAGTATTCATAGCAGTCGACGAGAATGTGACTGACTGTGACATCGCAATCACAGGGGATACAATATGGTCTCTCTTCCCCGTGGAGCAAATAAGCATGTGTTAGGTAAGTGTGACCGATTCGTGCCCTAGTCAGTACGAAATCATCTCTCCGTTTTCTAGGGGTTCCATTACCCACAGACCCGACCGCTGGTTTGACCTGGTATAATTTGTTCTCTGGGAAAGAATCCCACAGTTCCTGCCATTTTGATTTTATATAGCCGTGTGGGGTACGTGGAGGTTGGTAATGTCCATCTGTAGGGCTTCCTTAGCTAGCGTGTCTACCTTTTCATTTCCGTGTATGCCCACGTGACTCGGAAACCACGCGAGCACAACCGACTTCTGCAGTCTCACCAAATTGGAGTAAGCTTCCCGGAGAGCTATTACACAAGGGTGTTTTTGCTCATGGCCGTGAAGAGCGAAAAGGCTGGATAGCGAGTCTGTGAACACAATGAACTGGCGGTCGTGCGAGGTTTCGATCAGCTCGAATGCCATCTTAAGTGCCTGGAGTTCGGCAGTAAATATTGATGCATCATCCGGTAGTCTGACTTGCAAAAATGCATCTTGGCTTGTCGCTGCAGCTGCTACCCTGTTCGTACCCTTGGAACCATCGGTATAGATGGCATGATAACGATGGTACTTTTCTCTCACTTCATTAAAGCTGGCACGATACACCAGTTCATTTGTTGAGTTCTTTGGATACTTCCTCAGACTAAGGTCAATAACTGGCTGGACTAATGTCCAGGGAGGAGTGATGCCAAAGGTGAACTTTGCTAAGGAGTCGGGGTTTGTACACACCTGTGGTAAAGCTCCACCAAAGCGAATAGCAAATGGAGGGATAGCTGATGGTTTCCTCACATAATATGTCACTAAACTTATGGTTGAAGGCCGTCTCAAAGGTTATATACACGAAATAATAAACTCATAAAATACATTCAAAGGTCAACAAAATAGCCACGCATCTCTCAGGAACTTGAACCAACCGGTTCCAAAATAAAACTATCTTAGTGGTTTTAGTCTGAACTCTAACGGAACGGACCAAGTCGTCCCGACCACGGTTTACTCCTACAATCAGTGCTAGTGGCCACAAATTCCGTGGGGTAACCTCACTTTGTAACAACACTAAGTCCCCTACTTTCAGGTTTTCAGTGACCTTTGTCCATTTTGACCTTCTTTGTAACTCAGGCAAGTATGACCTGACCCACTTTCGCCAAAATTGATCGGCTAAATGTTGTACATGTCTCCACCGCCTTTAAAAACGGTCAGAGTGGTTGAATTCGCCGGGGGGTATAACAGCCATTTCTCAACAATTAATGGTTAGGTGTAAGTGGAGTGGGATTGGAAGGGTCGTCACTGATTTTGGTGAGTGGACGACCATTGACTATATTTTCAACTTCGCAGAAAATAGTCTGCAGGATTTCATCAGTGAGCCTAACAGTTCTGGGGAGGACGGCTGTTACAACCTTCTTAAAAACACCTATCATTCTCTCCCAAACTCCCCCCATGTGGGAAGCATATGGAGGATTGAACTTCCACACCACGTCCCCCTTAACGGCATTAAGAATTTCTGGGAGAGTCGTTTCATGCATTTTCTCATCTCACTTTCCCACTCACAAGATTAGAGGGGTTGTCTGAAAATACAACCTCGGGATGGCCCCTACGAGAAACGAAACGCCTAAAAGCATTAATAAAGGTATCAGTATCAAGTGAATCTTAACTTTTCCACGTGGATGGCCCTGATGCTTAAACAAGTGAACAAGCAACCATAACGTTTGACCTCAGATCTACCGAGCTTCACATAGAAGGGCCCAAAGACATCGATACCCACATAAGAAAGTGGTGGCTTACTATCTTCAACGCGCTCTGTAGGTAGGTCGGCCATCAGTTGAGGGTATGGCTTAGAATATAACCGTCTACATGTAAGGCATGCCTTCAGAATCCTTTTCACCAAAGGTCTGGCCTTGGTGATCCAATAGTCCTTACGTGTGATACCCAGAACCCATTCAACTCCCACGTGGGCAACGTCGTGAGCATCTCTAATAACGGCCGTAGCAATAACATGGTCCCCCGAAAGTATATAAGGATGACTATTAGCAGAAAGACGTGCCCTTAGCCTACCGCCTACCCTTAGCAAACCCTTGCTGTCTAAGAAGGGGTTCAGCTGTCTGAGTGAACTAGCGACCTTAACTGGTTTGTCGCTACGTAGTCTTCTGATCTCGGACGCTAAGTTAGTTAGATGGGGTTTTACGACACACCAACACGCATGTGTTATATAGTGTCACCTAGAAAGAACCAGAAAGCCCAAAGGCTTAGTGATTCCTTGCCGAATGGGGATGCTTTGTTGCACTGAGCCTTATCCCTCAAATTTATCTTTCTTGACTACATTCTTTTATGATGTTTTAACAATTTGACATCTGCTGACCTCACATGACCTCTGAACACCACCAAATATAACAAAAAAGGAAAATGAAGGAAGAGTCTTGAAAGGGATTCAACACCAATGGATCTTGGATCTTGTAAATTCTTGGTAAATTTTGCTTTTTGACCTCTGGTTACCCCAGATGACGATCTTGGGAATGCTTGGGAAATTTTTATTTTTGACCTCTGGTGACCTCAGATGTTGATCTTGGGAATTCTTTGGAAATTTTGCTTTTTGACCTCTGGTAACCCCAGATTACCTTTGACCTCCACCAAACACAATAGGGTTCTTCCTTACATCATGAAAAATCTATACACTAAATATCAAAAGTGTCCTTCATTCCCATCTTGAGATATTATTACAAGCTTTTCGGTTTTTTAGCTCCTGTGACCCCAAATGACCTTTACCGTTCACCAACAACAGTAGGGTTCTTTTTCTTAACATAGCAAATCTATATACCAAATATGAAAAAGTGTCTGCCATTGCTATCTTGAGATATAGTGATTACAAGCCATTTACATGATTTTCACAGTTTAACCTCTGGTGACCTCGGATGACCTTCGACCTCTAAAAAAACAATAGCATTCTTCCTCTCAACATGACAAATCTATATCAGCCATTCCTATCTTGACATACTGCGATTTCAAGGTTTTCAGTCTTTGACCTCTGGTGACCGCAAATGACTTTTGACCTCCACCAAATACAATAGGATTCTTTCTCTCAACATGACAAATCCATATACCAAATATGAAAAGGGTCGGTCATTCCTATCTTGAGATATCCTGATTACGAGCTTTTCAGCTTTTTACCTCTGGTGACCTCAAATGACCTCTGACCTTCACCAAAAGCAATAGGGTTCTTCCTCTCAACATGACGAATCTATATACGAAATATGAAAAGTGTCGGTCACTGCTATCTTGAGATATCGTGTTTACAAGCCGTTTAGGAGGTTTTCGCATTTTAACCTCCAGTGACCTCAGATGACCTTTGACCTCTATCAAAAACGATAGGGTTCTTCCTCTTGACATGACAAATCTATATACCAAATATGAAAAGTGTCGGTCATTGCTATCTTGAGATATTGTGATTACAAGCTTTTCAGCTTTTTACCTCCGGTGACCTCAAATGACCTTTGACCTTCACCAAAAACAATAGGGTTCTTCCTCTCAACATGACACGTCTATATACCAAATATGAAGTGTGTCGGTCATTGCTATCTTGAGATATCGTGTTTACAAGCTGTTTAGGAGGTTTTTGCAGTTTTACCTCCGGTGACCTCGGATGACCTTTGACCTCTACCAAAAACAATAGGGTCCTTCCTCTTGACATGACAAATCTATATACCAAATATGAAAAGTGTCGGTCATTGCTAACTTGAGATATCGCGTTTACAAAGTTTTTGGTTTTTGACCTCTGGTGACCTCAAATGACCTTTGACCCCCACCAAAAACAATAGGCTTCTTCCTCTCAACATGACAAATCTATATACCAAATATGAAAAGTGTCGGTCATTGCTAACTTGAGATATCGTGTTTACAAGCTAGGCGTCACATACACACACACATACACACACACATACACACGCACACACACACATACATACACACACACACACGCCATCATGAATGCATAGGTTTCTCTTATCATCGAAACCAAAAACCATTCACACGCTGCAAAGAAAACGAAAGTGTAGTGTATTGGATGCAATTGAAAAGGGCGCCACCTCTAATGGGGGTGATCAAAGATGGCGGAATAAACAAGCAGACCGTATCACATGTGTACTCTTATTCATTCATTGAATCAGATTAAATCCGAAGCATCCTGAACACAGGATACAACATTGGCGACGAGGTAAACGTTTAAAAGCCGATTAGTTGAAAAAACGAGAAAATGGCAATCACTTTGGACTCAAACATTGCAAAATTCGACGTGAATGGTGAGGTAACTAGTCTTGCACCGCGATGGACACGGTGGAAACGTGCGTTTGAATACTACATTGTAGGAAAGGGGGTTACCGATGCTAAACAGAAAAAAGCACTGCTACTGCATTTCGCGGGACTGGAAGTTCAGGATATATATGAAACTTTAACTGATCCGGGTGTTCCTAGTGGAGGAGCGGACACGGCAGATGAATACGGAAAAGTAATCAGGACACTAGACAGTTATTTTAAGCCACAGGCAAATATACCGTACGAACGACATGTATTCCGACAAATGAAACAAGAACCTAATGAGACCATTGACCAGTTTGTCGGCAGACTGAAAAGGCAGGCAGAAAACTGTGGTTTTGAGGACCGTCAGTCTGAACAAATACGAGATCAGGTAATCGACAAATGTCTGTCGGCTGAAATAAGACGTAAGCTTCTCGTTAAAGGATCTTCACTAACTCTAACAAATTTACAGCAGATTGCAAGGTCAATGGAGGCTGTTGCTACTCAAGCACGACAAATGGAGAATGCTATGCCTAACCCGGGTAACCCCACAGCTGAAGTGAAGAGAGTAAACGAAGGACAGGGTAAGCATAAAAGCACAAGGCCAAGGGAGAATAGGCAAAGCAATAAGCAAAATGATAACACACGAAATAGGCACAGGTTCAGAGCAAACCAAAATATTAAAACATGTTTTCGTTGTGGAAATGAGGGCCATATTGCTAGGGATCCAAACTGCCCAGCTAAAGAGGCAACATGCAATAAATGCAAGTTAAAGGGACACTTCGCAAAAATGTGTAAGACAAAGCCAGAGCGATATCAAAGGGAAGTTAGCACTACACAGCCGAATAGTAACAAAGTCAACAATGTGGAGGACAACGAGGCTGACTATATTTTCATTCTTGGAGACCAGGCTGAAAGTGGACATGTTAACGTTACGGTAGGCGGGGTAACTATTTCAATGCTCATTGATTCAGGTGCCACATGCAACATAATTGGGAAAGACACTTGGGAGTTCCTCAAGGCTAAGAAAGTGAAATGCCATCAGAAAAAAACAAACAAATCATTCCTACCCATACGGAAGTAGACAACCACTAAGCATACTGGGGAATTCAAGACTATCTCGGAAGTAAATGGGGTAGAGACTAACAGTGAATTTTTGGTACTTGATGGCAAAGCAGAGTCTTTGTTGGGAAAGAATACAGCTATCGCTTTAGGAGTTCTACGATTAGGCCCACGGGTTAATTCACTCAAAATGAAAGAAGACATAACCACAAAACTTCCAGGGTGTTTCAGTGGAATTGGCAAACTACAGGGCTACAAAGCCAAGCTGAATATCGACCCAGAGGTCACCCCTGTCGCACAGAAAGTAAGGCGAATCCCATT
The DNA here is from genome assembly GCA_029531755.1 of Holothuria leucospilota. Lineage (NCBI taxonomy): Eukaryota > Metazoa > Echinodermata > Holothuroidea > Aspidochirotida > Holothuriidae > Holothuria > Holothuria leucospilota. Next base: position 32,860 of record JAIZAY010000431.1, read on the forward strand.
CAGTCTACGTGTAAAACTAGAAAGGAAACTACTAGAATTAGAAGAACGGGACATCATTGAGAAAGTTTTAGGTCCAACGCCATGGGTGAGTCCAGTGGTAATTGTACCGAAACCATCAGGAGATATAAGGCTATGTGTAGATATGAGATTAGCTAACCAAGCCATTATTCGTGAGCGATATCCAATTCCAACGATTGCAGAGATCCTGCAAAACATGAATGACAGTGCGATATATAGCAAGCTAGACCTCAACATGGGATTTCACCAGATCGAGCTCGCAGAGGAGTCACGCTCAATAACCACATTTGTTACGCATACAGGATTGTACCGCTACAAACGGCTTATGTTTGGTATTAGTTCCGCACCAGAGTTATATCAGCACATCATTCAACAGGTTGTGGCTGGATGTGAAGGTACTCATAACATATCAGATGACATAATAGTACATGGCAAAGACCTGACGGAACACAATGAAAGACTGGAAAAAGTCCTAAAGAGAATCCAAGAGGCTGGATTGACCGTGAATGAACAGAAGTGTGAATTTAACATGAGTGAACTGGTATTCATGGGACATAAGCTATCGGGAAATGGTATTTGTCCAAGTGACGAAAAGGTTGAGGCCATTAGGGATGCAAGGCAGCCCACAACGGCTTCAGAAATTCGAAGCTTTTTGGGCCTAGTACAGTTTTGTTCTAGATTTATACCAGATTTGGCTACAAAATCTGAGCCTTTGAGAAGGCTAACCAAAAAGGGGGAAGATTTCAATTGGGGAGTAGAGCAGGAGCAATCATTTCAAAGTTTGAAAGATGCACTCATGAATGCTGATACGCTTGCATATTTTGACAAAAATGCAAAAACCCAGGTGATCAGTGACGCAAGTCCAGTTGGGCTAGGCGCTATTTTAGTGCAGGAGCAGAAGGGTGAACTCCGCATCATTGCATACGCTAGTAGGAGTCTAACAGACATAGAACGACGTTATTCGCAAACTGAAAAAGAGGCCTTGGGTCTTGTATGGGCCTGTGAAAGATTCCACATTTATCTGTATGGCACTGAGTTTGAATTACTAACAGACCATAAGCCGTTTAGAATTTATTTACTCTCAGCGGTCCCTACCATCAGCACGCATTGAGCGGTGGGTATTGAGGTTGCAGTCTTACAATTTTAAGGTAAAGTATATTCCTGGTACACAGAACATAGCAGATGCACTATCAAGGCTTACTACAGGAAAGTAGGCACTAGAGTGACATAGGGAAGAGCACATCAGGTTAGTTGCCCAAAACGCTGCCCCTGTAGCGATTCCAATTAAGAAGATCGAATATGAGAGTGGCATTGATCCAGAATTGACCCTTGTCAGAGATTGCGTACAGGAAGGGAAATGGTCAGACATTCCCTGTGCCTACAAAATGGTTAGGAGTGAACTGGCAGTGGTGGGAAAACTGGTTCTTAGGGGAAATAGAATAGTTATTCCTAAAGTGCTCCGCAGTCAAGTAGTAGAATTAGCTCACGAGGGCCATCAGGGGATTGTAAAGAGCAAACAGAGTTGGCTCAGGTCCAAACCCAGACCCCATACAGACTACTCCGTTTCCCACTATGCCATGGCAACACCTAGCAGCTGATTTGATGGGGCCATTGCCAGATGGGTCATATTTGTTTGTAGTAGTGGATTATTTTAGTAGGTATTTTGAAGTTGATATTTTAAGAGTAACTACTTCTGAAAAGTTGATCAAATCTCTTGAAGTTATGTTCAGTAGACACGGGTATCCTGAGACCATCAAAACAGATAATGGTCCAAATTTTGTTTCGGCTGAGTTTGAATCTTATTTGAAAACTTGTGATATAGGCCACAGAAAGACCACCCCATATTGGTCTCAAGCCAATGGTGAAGTGGAAAGGCAGAATCGTACACTTCTTAAAGCTCTCAAAATTGCCCAGGTAGAAGGAAAAGATTGGAAAAGTGAATTGAATACCTTCTTACTAGCTTACCGGTCTACTCCTCATAGCACAACGGGAATGAGCCCGTCTGAACTTTTGTTCAACCGTAAGATCCGTACAAAATTACCAGAGTTAAGTGAAGTCAGAGAAAATATTTCAGTGTCTGACAGAGATGCAGAAATGAAACAAAAGTACAAAGATTATTGTGACAATAAGAGAAGTACTAAGGAGAATCAAATATCTGTAGGAGAGAAAGTCCTGGTTCAACAGGACAAAGAGAATAAGTTATCACCAATGTTTAACCCAGAACCATCAAAGTGGTAGAAAAGCACAACACTCAGGTGACTGTTCAATCTCCACAAGGGGTAAGGTACAAAAGAAATGCATCACATTGAAAAGGTACAATCAGAGTGGTGGTAGTGACACATCTAGCTCTGAGGGAGAGAGAGGTTGGTCAGGAAGAACAGACCAATAACAAAACCCAAGAGACTGTCGAGTTTAATCAGAATAGACCTACTAGAGTAAAACACCCACCCAGGTACTTAGAAGATTATGTTACTTGAGTTGTAGGTGTAATTTCAACTTATGCTTTACTCAAGGAAACTAGTACATTGTAAATATGTTAGTTCTACTTTACCATTTTAGTAAGAGATCAAAAGGGATATACAAGACAATGTTTACTTTGCAGTTTTACAGTATTCACATTTTATCCAGCAACGTTTATTCATGTAAACCAGTTTACCTTCGTTCATATTCCTTTAGTACATTGATTGATTTGATGATTAAACATTCTGAAAAAAAGGAGGGATGTAGTGTATTGGATGCAATTGAAAAGGGCGCCACCTCTAATGGGGGTGATCAAAGATGGCGGAATAAACAAGCAGACCGTATCACATGTGTACTCTTATTCATTCATTGAATCAGGTTAAATCCGAAGCATCCTGAACACAGGATACAACAGAAAGTCTCTGTTACCACCAACAAACAGAACCACCAACACCCGCCGCCGACATTGACCACCGCCCCGGCCCCGACCCCAACCCCACACCAATCCAGAACACCACAAACCTTTTCTTTTTGGTGGAAGCTATTTACCCGACAGTCGGGAAAATAACACGACTTGCCTTCCTTATTTTCCCGACGATTGGCCAAAGTGGTGGCGCTATCCTAAATTTATAGCCTCTAAAAATACTTAACATAACATAACATAACAGGTTAAAGGGCAAAGGAGGGCTAAGACCCCATAAGATGCCCTGAAGTCCATACAACCTTAACTGAAAACAAAGAACCAACCAACACCAAACGAGCCCAGCACAATTAGATTCTACCACACTTATGGAAGAACTTGTCAATGTTAACCTTAAAGCAGTGCACAGATGTGGAGTTAACTACCCACTCAGTATGGAACAGTATGTCGGGAAAATAAGGTTAACTTTATTTTCCCGACAGTCGGGAAAATTATTGGACATCCTTATTTTCCCGACTGTGGACGAAAGTGACGGGGCTATTCTAAGTCTGCAGCCTCAGATAATATTTGAATTGTATGTCGGGAAACTAATGGTCCTTATTCGTCCTACCGAGCAGTGGCGTGCGCAAGTTTTTTTTTTTTTTTTTTTGAAAATGAGAAGTTCGCTAGAAGAAAAATGGTGCTACCAAATAACAGTTTGAAGCCTAATATTCCGAGTCGACTTCAGCATTTTGTTAAATTTGCAACATGCAGACAACTATTGAGCGCAAAACTCCTTCAGATTGCATTTCTTGTGTCCTTCCTTTATTTGCCTTTGTCTGCTGTTTCTACTGTTCTACAAGCAACTAGGCCTATGCTAAAACACAGAAAACGTTTCTTCTGATAGTTTTTAAAATAATCCGATGGGACTCAATGGGAATTGTCTGGAATTTTCTCCTGAGTACTGCACTCTGATAAGTCATCGAAGCTATGGAAGTCCACTGAGTGTGCTGATCTGTAAGTAGTAACCACACATACTGTACGTACGTACACACCACAGAATTATATATTGTTCTGTGGTAGGCCTACACACGCACACCGCACCGCGCCAACTAACATTTCTTACGTCACAAGCTCGTTGGGGTGATATGATTGGCATGGGCGGCTCTAAGAAATTTTGTTTTGGGGGGGGGGGGCAAACTCAAGTCCGTATTCAGGAAGGTTCGGAAGACCCCCCACCCCCCGAGCAATATTAATGGTCAGCTCCGGATAGTAATATAGCCTCAACAGGAGTATGCATAGGCGTAGGGGCCCAAGTTGATTTGGGGGGGGGGGGGGCTGTAACGATCTGCCCGAAAGATAGAAACAAAAATTTCCGAGCGCTCCGCGCTCGTCCTAAATGTTAATGTACATATCATATAGGCATGCGTCCGTTATCACACCGCATGCCAATTACATACAATAATTTGCCATGTTACTAGCTGTTCCATATTGATTATAATTCTGGGGAAAGTCGTTACAAAAATGCTGCTAACAATCAGTGGTGTAGCCAAGATTTCTCTCATGGGGGTGGGCAGGCACTATGTTGTGTGATCGCCGGCCTGGGGGAGGGGTCTAAGGGGAGGGGGTGTCCCCCTCCCCTTTGAAAATTTTTGGAAAAATTAGGTGTCCATACATGCAATCTGGTGCCACATATGCTACCTTTGAAGTCAAATTTTGTGTTTTAGTTTAAGGTACAAAAAAAATCGGCGTCAGTGAGGGGGGCATGGCCTAATGGCTCCTCAAATACACCACTGATAATTATAATATATAAGTTTAACCAATTAAAAACACACTGGTGAATTAATACCGAATATATAGGTACTGGTGCAATCCAAATCAGAACTGTTTTAATTACCAAGGAAGTTTTTTTTAAAGTATCGACTTCCGTTAAGCTACATATTGCATTATTTTTCTTTCAGTAGGTGCCCGAAATATTCTCAGAATACTGCCCGAATTTTCACAAAAATATTTTGTTGGTGGAGCTGCAGCCCCAGCCCCCTGCCTCCTACGCCTATGGGAGTATGGTTGTTATTATTATTATGTATTACAGCGATGCCCCATGTAGTCTTCAAAAGCTCTTCACAAACCATTTCAGGCAGTCAGTCATGAGCTGACTACTTTAAAAATAAATACAACCATATAAACCTGTCGCTACCGTACTACCATAGGGGTGGAGTAAAAGGCAGGTGAAATGGGCAAAGCGGATTGATCCATTTGTATAAAATGAGCCCCACCTTTAAATATTTTATTGTTTCTTTCATTGTGCCACAATATGTTTCAGCTTTGCCAAGAAGCCATAAAATTGGCTTTTTGGATTGTTTCAATAAACTAACGAAAAGTTCGAGCATGAAGACACTTGAAAACGATGAAATGATAGCACTAGGATTTTGGATCTCAAGCACTGTTCCGAAACGAATTTTTTACAGGGGGAGGGATTCCCCTAACTCAGAACGACGTCTCATCATATATACAAATAGCTAGGCCACTAGTCAAAAGTCTCATCACACTGAGCTTAGATTGACTGTTTGGTGTGTTTATTTCAAATCAATTGAAAGGGTATATACTTTAGCACAGAGGTAGAGAACCTTTTGCTTATAACAGGCCATTTGACAGTCATAAGACCGCTCGTGGACCAACGGCGCTGTCAATTTGGACAAGGGAAGGAAAACCTCTTCTTCTATGGGAAACACAATACTTTTAGACTTCATGCCCGTTACAACTTTTTGTAGACAGATACCTATGCTAATCTGGCCAGGTGACACCCTAGCAAAACTGCTTTTAGTCGTGGATGATAATCAACACGGCTAATGGATTGTGTATCTAATGACCCCGAGAGCTCTGAAGTGTCTGCAAAACTATGGGCATTTAACTCCAGCATTACCGTTACACTCTGTAAATGACATTATGATGCCTAAGATAATCAGATTACAAATATCACGTTGTGATATTTGTGATCATTTGTTTGATTACCTTAGCTCGCATTAACGGCAGGTCCATTTGTGATGTCTGAAGTATATATCGGTAGTAGCAAACAAGCAACTGAGAAAACGCGCGCGAAGCGCGCAGAAAAAATGGCGTTTTTAAAGCACTTTATTAATGTTTAACCTTCGCATTGCACTGGAAAGTTATTCACTCCTTTAATTTTAAGCCCACTCAAGGAAAAGGGAGGGCCTAACTCATCTCGAATTACATGTTTTTATTTATTATTTTTATTTTTGAAAATTGAAGACCATGCTTTGCAAACTTTTGGGGGGGCAAGTGCCCCCCCCCCGTGCCCCTATGGCGAGCCGCTAATGATGATTGGTCGATTGCTGTCGGGAAAATAAGAAAACTAAACTTCCAATTTGCCCGACTGTCGGGCAAATAGCCACAACCTTTCTTTTTACGTACACAGAAACAGGCACGGAAAACAAAGAACTCAAACATAACTATGTACAGAATCCTTTACATTGCGCCAGGAAACAAAATTTTACAGACACATTCGAAACAAAAATACCGGACGTAACTTGGAACAAATGTTCATGTGGCCAACCCCCAATTTACAATGATGTGCTCTTCACTAGTCCTCAGTAAAGGCCCGTGTATAGCCGGTCGCCAATAGCTCCCTATACACGGTCCTTACTCCGACTCATTGAAAACCCGGGGTCTTCGACCAGCACAGTGCTGGTCGAAATTGACTTTCTTATTGCAAAGTTAGGACCTAAAGTCTTAATAAACTACCATAACTTTTCCCTTCCATGTCTTACACTTACATTGCAGTTGTTTTTTATCACTTTAAACCTCGGAAAAGTTCCGAAAATTTGAAATAAAATCATCAACTTGGCCGCTTCTTAACAATTTACTGTAGCGCTCGAAATATTTGTTGACATCTGAAGCCGTGTGCGTAACATTGTGACGTCACGCACAACAATTTGATTACTGCAGTTCCTATGCATACACATGGCAACTGCCGCTGCAGGCATTCTATACTGACGTAACGACGTAGTAATTAGCATACTGTTGTAAACAAAGTTCCAAAGTCACACAGTAAATTTTACAGAGCGAAAAAGTTGCTGATTTCATTTCATATTTTTGGCACTTTCCGGAAATTCTCGGTGATCCAGAACAGCTGCAATACTCTTGTAAGATCTGGAAAAGAAAATTCCTGGTTGTAAATTAGGATTTTCTTTCAGAATTTGCTGTGAGAAGACAGAAAATTTCAACCATTACACAGACGGCCGATCCCCCCGCTATTTTCAATGGTCGGTGTAAGGACTGTGTATAGAGAGCTGTAGGCGAACGACCACAGTCCTTTACTGAGGACTAGCTCTTCACATGCATACAGCCGGACCAAACCCAATGTGGAACAAAGGCAAACCTAAAGGCACACTAACAACTCTTGCTGGGACTTGATCTTTTTAATCCTTGGGCTCGGTACTGGTCTTTCAGAGTGACGGCCTCCCCACTCTGACACCTCGCCCGAGGCCGACCTCTTTAGTGCAGACTCTGACCCCTCCCCCTCACACAAATCAAACCAACCCTCCCCAGAAGGTGGATCCTCGTTTCGGTAAGGGCGAGCCGGTTGACGGTTAACCTGTAAGTATTGTGTTGCTTCCATTAGTTTTCCCTTGTAAATAGTCGTGTGTGGTGGGTGGGCTGGGGGTGATTGTACATGTTGGCCACAGAGCTTTTCGTTAGCAAGCTTCATTTAAAATAGTTTTGTAAGTTGTAAATGGTTCATGGTTGCGTTTTTGCCGGTCCGGTTTTGGGTCTTTCTGTTGAACAAGTGTCCGTTTCTATGCACTTAAGAACCTTAAGCTAGCCGTACACTACACGACTTAGCACACCGCAACCCGTACCGCACCGCACCGCAACCCGTAAATATGAATTGACTGTAATGTGTAAATAGTACTGTGTTTGTACATATGTGGCTTCTGAGGTACTTCAGTTGTAAATATGTTGTAAATATGTATATGTATACATATCTGTGCCCTTACAAGGGGTTGGAAATACTGGTTTGGGGTGGCTGGAAGGAGGTTGGTCTGTAAGGTATTTAAGTTGTTGCAAAAAGTATGTAAATATCTGTATATATTGTGCTATTACTGTAATGAACATAATTTTCTGTTTGATTTAGTAGTGTGTAAATAGTTTGCGTTTTTGTTTCTGCCCGATCCGGTTTGAGTTTATTTTGTTTGTATGTGCCGTTTCGATGCACTTAAAAAGCACACACCGCAACCCAACTCGATCATCGGGTCGCCAACAGTCGTGAGGTGCGCAAGAATTTAAGACTGCGATTGGCAGTTTTAAGTCGCGCCGACTTCAGTCGGGAAGAACCAACATGTTCGTTCTTCCCGACTGAAGTCGGCGAGACTTAAAACTGGTCCTAAAACTTGGATCTTGTTAAAGCGTGGGGATAATGAGGTTACCCTTTGCCACAACTGCCTCCGGACACCCTTGGGCAAGGTTCGCCTGTATTTTTGGCCCAGTTTTGTTCAGTTTTTTGTTTTTGAGTAAATAATGTAAATAGTGTATGTAGTGTACATACTGTAAATATAGCAAGTTGACTCCACTCCGGACCCCTCGTGGCCCCTTGGGGCAGTTTGTGATGATTGCTTGGTCTGGTGTTTTGGTCTTTTTGGTTGTTGTTGGGTGGTGGTTTGGTCTGGTGTTGTCTTTCGTTGGCGGTATGTAGTAATATTGGTTTAGGGTGGCCGGGGGGAGGTTGGTTTATGGGGCATTGGGTTGTCAGTGTGTGTGTGGTTCTATTGTTGTAATGAACATAATTTTCTGTTTGATTTGGTGGTGTGTGGGTGGTTTTGCCTTTATGTTCCTGTCCGATCCGGTTTGAGTTTCTGTTTTTTGTTTGTATGTGCCGTTTCGATGCACTTAAAAAGCAAACTGGTCCTAAAACTTCCAGTCGCAGTCGTAAACCCATGCACACTGTACGACTGTTGGAGATGCGACGATCGACGAGTTGAGTTGCGGTGTGCAAAGTCGTGAAGTGTACGGCTGGCTTTAGTGTGCAACATTACGACACTCAAGAGATTTGAAATCGCTCAACGGTACCTGTAAAAAACGTTGCAAAATTTTCACCAAATCGTGCTGATCACCAGAAATTCGCAAGTTAGGTTACAGAAAAGAAATATACGAGTCGATATCTCTGTCATTTTTGATTGTGTTTCCTTCTTTGCCTCCGCAATCTCCAATATTTTGCCAAAGTGCACAACATTCCAACCCTCCATGCTACGGGCTACAGCTATCACACAATGATAAAAGTTCAGCACGGTAAAACGACGAGAGCGAAACGTGTGCTTTTGACGTGCTAAACAAAAGGGCACAGCAGACCAGCGAAAAGATATGATACGGCAACAACCAAAATCGAACACCAACAACACCCTCGCAAACGAAACAAAAACCAACACCGCTACGGAGCGTGTGCTTTTTAAGTGCATCGAAACGGCACATACAAACAAAAACAAAAACTCAAACCGGTCGGGCAGAAACATAAACGCAAACTATTTACAAACAACTAAATCAAACAGAAAATTATGTTCATTACAGTAATAGAACTATATGTACAGATACTTACATACACATATATACATATTTACAACATATTTACAACCAAGCACCTCACAAGCCACCCACATACAAACACAGCCCCATTTACAAATTACAGTAGTTCCATATTTACAAACAAAATCAATATTTACAAGTTGACTACCACCCGGCCCGCCTTCACCGAAACAAGCGGACCCCACCGCCTACCGAATGCCGATCTTGGCAAACGGACGAAGTCCGACTCCACCCTCAGCTTAACCTCCGCCCTCACCGACGCCAGGACGACATCAGCAGGCCTCCCCACCCCCCTATAAACAATGTTACTCGGTTCACTCTCCATAAGGCTAGCTTATGGAAGGCCGAAACAAAGGTAAGTAATGTCCTGAACACTTGTATTGCATGGCGGAGTGAAAGACCATACAAAGCATAGTCCTGGCTGACAACCCAGGTGTTACACAACGTTAGGCGGTCAGTCAGGACTTGAAACCATTCCCAGAATAGAGCCACATAGTCACACTGCCAAAACACATGTGACACACTCTCCCACTTTGTGCATCTTGTGCGGGCAAATACCATCTCCAAGACGCCACCGAAGGCGCTTGAGATTAGTTTACAATGGCGTCCATGCGCGATTCGCCACAACAGTCTCGCCTGCGGTAATCTAATGATCTGCTGTGGACTACACGCCACACTTCCGGCCCTGAAGCAAAGTGGTTGGTTGGACCTGGCCAACCAATTCATCAAAAACAGCCCGGTATAGGTCCCTTGCACTTGACTGTGAAACATCCCCCACTGTTGACATAATACGGAGCGTTTCCCTCATTTGACTGTATGCCCCCGTGGGTCTCCAGCTGTGGGGTTCACTGTTACTAAACAGGGAGTGAAAGAACCGACGAATGATAATCCCCCCAATAACGGACAAATAGAGACAAAGGCATTCTGCTGTCCCACAGCACTGTAAACACACTTGGTCAGGAAAAACGGAGCTTGGAAGGAAATGCACAAGGCCCAACCCTCCGCGCCTAAGATCCTGGTAAACCCACCCCTCTTCTAACCAGCTCCGTCCCCCTGACCATAAAAAACTAAACACAGCCCTCTCGAGTCGCACCAAGACACGCTCTGGAGCAGCCAGAACAGTGCCCGGATACCACAAGAGAGGGTTAAATAAAAACGATTGATAACTGTTACCTTTCCAACAGGCTAATGTGGCGATTGCGCCGAAGTCCTTCAACCTAGCCACCACTAGGTCCACTTTCTCATTCAGGTAAGTACTCGGGTGAACCATAACCAACCATATACCATTGATCTTTATGGCGTCGTCTACCCATGATGCCGCAAAGGGCATTTTTTTCGACCGCCACTTACCTAGACGGAGTCCTTTGGTCTTAGTGGGTTCAGTCTGTCACCTGTGGCTCTTTGAAAGTTAGACAACGTGCCATATAAGGGCCCTGAAGGAAGCTAGGTCGGAGATTACGCATGTGACATCGTCAGCATACTGAGTTAAGTGCCTTCAGTATGCTGACGATTCAATGGCGTAATCTCCGACCTAGCTTCCTTCAGGGCCTTACTGGCACGTTTGTCTAACTTTTCAAAGAGCCCCAGGTGACAGACTGGAAACCCCACTAAGACCAAAGGACTCCGTCTAGGTAGTGGCGGTCGAAAAACTGCGCGTTTGCGGCCTCATGGTAGACGACGCCATAAAGATCAATGGTATATGGTTTTGTTATGGTTTCACCCGAAGTTTACTTACCTGGATGATAAATGGACCTAGTGGTGGCTAGGTTGAAGGACTTCGGCGATCGCCACTTAGCCTGTTTGGAAAGGTCAGTTATCAAGTCGTTTTATTTACCTCTCTTGTGTATTCCGTGCACGGGGATGGCTGCTCCAGAGCGTGTCTGGCTTGCGACTCGAAGGGCTGTGTTTCGTTTTTATGTCCAGGGGGAGCGGAGCTGGTTAGAAGAGGGGTGGTTTACCAGGATCTTAGGCTCGGAGGGTTGGGCCTTGTGCATTTTCCTTCCAAGCTCGTTTTCTCCTGACCAGTGTTGTACATGTGCTGTGGACAGCAGAATGCCTTTTTGTCTATTTTGTCCGTTATTGGGGGGGATTATCATTCCGTCGGTTCTTTCCCTCCCTGTTTAGTAAATCAGTGAACCCCCCAGCTGGAGACCCACGGGCATACAGTCAATTAGGGAAACGCCTCCGTATTATCAACAGTTGGGGATTTTTTCACAGTCAGTGCAAGGGACCTATAACCGGGCTGTTTTTGATGAATTGGGATTGGCCAGGTCCAGCCCAACCCTTTGCTTCAGTGGCCGGAAGTGTGGCGTGTAGTCCACAGGGCAGATCATTAGGATTTTTACCGCAGGCGAGACCTGTTGTTGCGAATCGGCATGACGCCATTGTTATAACTAATCTCAAGCGCCTTCGGTGGCGTCTTGGAGATGGTATTTGCCCCAGCACAAGATGCACAAAGTGGAGAGTGTGTCACATGTGTTTTGCAGTGTGACTATGTGGCTCTATTCTGGAATGGTTCAATTCCTGACTGACCTCCTCACGTTGTGTAACACCTGGGCTTTCAAGCCAGGACTATGGCTTTGTATGGTCTTTCACCTCCGCCATGCAATCAAATGTGTTCAGCTACTTACCTTTGTTTCGGCCTCCATAAAGCTAGCCTTATGGAGAGACCGATGTAACATTGTTTTTTAGGGGGTGGGGAGGCCTGCTGATGTCTTCCTGCGCGGTGAGGCGGAGGTTAGCTGAGGGTGGAGTCGGACTTCGTCCTTTGGCCAAGATCGGCATTCGTAGGCCGGTGGGGCGCTTGTTTCGGTGAGGCGGGCCGGGTGGTAAGTCACTTTGTAAATATTGATTGTGTTTGTAAATATGGAACTACTGTAATTTGTAAATGGGGCCTGTGTTTGTATGTGGGTGGCTTGTGCGTTGCTTGGTTGTAATATGTTTGTAAATATGTATATATGTGTATGTCAAGTATCTGGAACAATATAGTTTCTATTACTGTATTACATCATTTTCTGGTTTGATTTGGGGGGGGGGGGGGTGGGGGTTGTTTGTAAATAGTTTCGTTTATGTTTTCTGCCCACCGGTTTTGAGTTTTTGTTTTTGTTTGTATGTGCCGTTTCGATGCACTTAAAAGCACAGTGCCTGTTTCTACGTACTTAAAAAGCTCTCAGTGCGGATGCTCCAAGACCACAAAAGACCACACAGCAAAAGGCAACACTACGCACGAAGGCAACACCACGCCCGAAGGCAACACCACGCCCGAAGGCAACAGCATTTAAAAAGCACCGGGGCAAATACAGGTGCACCTTGCCGAAGGGTGACCCAGATGCAGTTGTGGCAAAGGGTAACCTCATTACTCCCACGTTTAAACAAACTCCACAACCGATGCAGTTTAAAGTCCTGCCCAGGACACTGGGTGCTTTTTAAGGGGCACCGCAACGGCACATACAAACAAAGACAAAAACTCAAACCGGATCGGATCGGACACAAACTTTAAACGCAAAACTATCCCACACCACCAAATCAAACGAAAATTATGTTCATTACATCAATAGAACCACACACCGCACACCTGACAACCCAAAATACCCCACAAACCAACCTGCCTCCGGCCACCCTAAACCAATATTACTACATACCGCCAACGAAAGACAACACCAGACCAAACCACCACCCAACAACCAAAAAACCAAAACACCAGACCAAACAATCATCACAAACTGCCCTAAGGGGCCACGAAGGGTCCGGGGCGGGGTCCACCTGCCACGAGGGGCCCGGGGGTGGAGTCAATTTGCTATATTTACAGTATGTACACTATATACACTTCTACACTATTTACACAAAAACAAAAAAAAACTGGGCCAAAAATACAGGCGCACCTTGCCCAAGGGTGTCCTGGAGGCAGTTGTGGCAAAGGGTAACCTCATTATCCCCACGCTTTAACAAGCTCCACAACCTGATGCAGATTTCAAATCTTGAGAGCGTCGTAATTAACTCACCGATTCCCATCGGCAAATGAGGCTGATGGGACCTTGAACACTGGGGCAGGCAGCCGCTTTTGGCTTATATAAAGCCCTGTCTCTTGAAGCAGTGACAGCTTCAAAAGGCGGGTTATTCACTCGGAAATGAAACGTTGACTAAATGAGTATTCCTAATGTCCAAACCCCACAGTTGGACATCCCAAAACATAGTTCCACCAGTCAACCACACGCCCCAAAAGGGTACCACACGCCCGAGGACGACACACGCCCTTTGGCAACAACACGCCCGAAGGCAACAACACGCCCAAAGTCCCAAAACGCCCAAAGTCAACAACACGCCCAAAGGCAACAACACGACCAAAGGCAACAATACGACCAAAGGCAACAATACGACCAAAGGCAACAACACTTAAAAAGCACTGGGCAAATACAGGTGCACCTTGCCCAAGGGTGCCCCGGAGGCAGTTTTTGGTAAAGGGGAACCTCATTACTCCCACGTTTAAACAAACCGGATGAGAGCTTTTTACGTACGTAGAAACGGGCCGAAGAAACAAGTAGAACTTAAACCTGACCGGAAAAAAATACTCTGAACTATTTAAAAATCTGACCCCGCGCCAGCAAACAAAATTCTGAGGTAACTAGTACAAAACCACCCAAAAAACCCAACCCCCAATCACGTAGGCTATTTGAAATTCAATATTTACAATTTTACAAATTTAACTATCCCCCCTTTGCCCCACGAAACATACCCCAAATAACTCAAAGGCAAAGGACGAATTTCAAAGGATAAGTTCAGTGGGGGGGGGGGGGGGGGGGAAGGCAAAACCACCAAACAAAAACAAAAACCAAACCCACGGAAAACTAAAGGCAAAAACTATCCCAAAACCACCAAAACAAAAAAAAAAATTTGTTCCTTACAAAAATAGAACCACACACAAAACCCCACACACACCACACACCACACTACAACAACCCAAAAAACCCCACCAGACCAACCTCCCCCCCCCCTTCAACTAAAAACAAGCCCCACAAAGACCACACACCCCGACAACCCACCCTACGGAAAAAAACCACGCCCGACGGCAACCCAAACCCCAAGGGAACCCACCACGACGGCAACACCAACCCGAAGGCAAACCCCCGCCCGAAGGCAAAAAAACCCCCCGAAGGCAACACTAAAACCCAAGGGAAACACTAAAAGGCCGAAGGCAAACCAAAACCCCGCCCAAAGGGAACACTACGCCCAAAAGGGAACAGCACTTAAAAAGCCCGGGGCAAAAACAGGTCAAACCCTTTCCCAAGGGGCCCCCGGGGGCAGTTTGGCAAAGGGAACCTCATTACTCCCATTTAAACAAATCCAAAAACCGATGCAGTTTTAAGTCCTACCCAGGATGAAGTTTAGTATAACAAAGGACTCTTTTTTTCCCTGTTGCACGGTATGTACGTTGTTTAGCTTTGGTTGCAGGCTAGCTTTTTTTACGAGAAACGGGCACGAAAAAACAAAGGAGAACTTTAAA
>JAIZAY010000610.1:0-36648 GCA_029531755.1 Holothuria leucospilota
TTGGAAGGAATTTTTGAGTGACTTGCCTTTTCAAGCCCCGAAGGGGTTATATTTATTTTCAGTTTAACGGGTTAATTAACCATTATTTAATGGAAAGAATGGTTGATATGTGTTCTAGAGAACTTTTCCTAGTAGAAATATAAACTTTGGACGCTAAATTTTACGTGGCATAGCCACTTTAACAAGCACATTAAGACGCACAATGAAAACACTGTGACAAGTCTAAAAACCGACTGCTATACTTCGCATTCGCTCGTAAAAAACTGAACAAAACTGGGCCAAAAATACAGGCGCACCTTGCCCAAGGGTGTCCCGGAGGCAGTTGTGGCAAAGGGTAACCTCATTATCCCCACGCTTTAACAAGCTCCACAACCGGATGCAGTTTAACGTCCTACCCAGGACGTGACATGAAAGACAAGGACAACTATATACACCACGCCAGCATTCATATGGCCAACCCCCACTATTTACAATATTAACAATGTGATGTGCTCTTTACATGCTTGTAGCCGGGCGGACCTAACGTGGAACAAAGCAAACCTATTTACACTGAACTACCAAAAAAACTTTGTGGCATGCATGGGCACAGACACAAACAGAACAGAAACCCCAAAAGAAAACAGGGACACAAAGGCAAAACTATTCACACTAAATACTCTGCCTGGGACCTTATCTTTTTAATCCGTGGGCTCTTTACGGGCGTCCCAGAGTGATGGGTTCGCCTGTCTGATACTTCGCCCGAAGCCGACCTCTTAAGTGCAGACTCTAGCCCCTCCCCCTCACACAAATCAAACCAACCCTCCCCCGAAGGTGGATCCTTTGGAGGAGGCTCTGAGGCACGCTCCCCGCCATCCGACATCGCCGAGTCTGAGGACAGATCGAGGTCCTCCTCTGTCATTGTTTCAACCTGTCCGGGTGCTGCTGCCAACGATGGCGGAGAGTCTGCCTCAGGTGTCCCAGTACCCCCCCCCCCCCTCACACTGCTTAGAGGCAAGGAAGTCCTGCTCCACCTCAAGTGCCGCCTCCTCTAATTCCTGAGTTGAATATTGTGGGCCTGTTTGTGAGGGTGCTTTTTAAGTGCATCGAAACGGCACATACAAACAAAAAACAAAAACTCAAACCGGATCGGACAGGAACATAAAGGCAAAACTATCCACACACCACCAAATCAAACAGAAAATTATGTTCATTACAACAATAGAACCACACACACACTGGCAACCCAATACCCCACAAACCAACCTCCCCCCGGCCACCCTAAACCAATATCACTACATACCGCCAACGAAAGACAACACCAGACCAAACCACCACCCAACAACAACCAAAAAACCAAAACACCAGACCAAGCAATCATCACAAACTGCCCCAAGGGGCCACGAGGGGTCCGGGGCGGGGTCCACCTGCCACGAGGGGTCCGGGGTGGAGTCAACTTGCTATATTTACAGTATGTACACTATATACACTATTTACACAAAAACAAAAAACTGAACAAAACTGGGCCAAAAATACAGGCGCACCTTGCCCAAGGGTGTCCCGGAGGCAGTTGTGGCAAAGGGCCAGTCTGGAAAGTTCGTATTTCCTACACCGAATTTTTACGCCAGTCACCGTTTTCTCAACTTTTACGCCACGCCAAATTGTTGTACTGTGTTTTAAGTACAGTGTGTATGTAAAAGACAAGAAAATCACGCCATGAAATTGGCGTATAAGGTCTTTACTGCACGCCGAAGATCTTCGGCGTAACATACATGTTTTCCAGTCGGGGCAAAGGGTAACCTCATTATCCCCACGCTTTAACAAGCTCCACAACCGGATGCAGTTTAACGTCCTACGTTTAACGTCCTGTTTGTGAGGGTTCAGGTGCCGACCCCACATCGGCTCTGACATGAGCAGAGTACGATGTGTTTTATTTCGACCACGCCACGCTTTCGTAACTACATTTTACGTGCCTAGGAACGGACACGATCAAACAGGTTCAAGTGAAAACCCGGTCGAGGCGTGAACATACAGCCAACCAGTTTGTATTGTGTTTTTCGTGTCCGTTCCGAAGCACTTAAAAAGAAAAATAATACAAACCTATGACTACTTTACAGTGAACTAGCAAACAGAAGAGAGTGTGCTTTTTAAGTGCATCGAAAACGGCACATACAAACAAAAACTCAAAACTCAAATTAGCAAACAGAAGAGAGTCCACAGTTTTGTATAAAGTCCTTTGTATATAGTAACAATTTTTTGTTTGTAGGTGCACGTGAATAGTTTGCTGTTGCGTTTTTGCCCGTTTTCAGTGCCCGTTTCTGAGCTTTTTAAGTACGTAGAAACAGGCACTGGCAAACTAAAGAAAAATCCCAAACCCAAACAAAACCATGACGGGTCACAAACACAAACGCTAAACAAACTATACATACCGTGCAACAGGGAACAAAAGAGTCTTTGTTACTACTGAACTCCAGTAACTGCCACTGCAGCCAACCCCAAAACAACTCCCCACAACCACATTCCACCCAAACAAATTCCGCCCACACGCCCAAAGGAAACACCACGCCCGAAGGCAACACTACGCCCCAAAGGCAACACTACGCCCGAAGGCAACACTACACCCGAAGGCAACACTACACCCGAAGGCAACACTACGCCCAAAGGCAACAGCACTTAAAAAGCACCGGGGCAAATACAGGTGCACCTTGCCCAAGGGTGCCCCGGAGGCAGTTGTGGCAAAGGGTAACCTCATTGTCCCCACGCTTTAACAAGCTCCACAACCGGATGCAGTTTAACGTCCTACCCAGTGCCCGTTTCTACGTACCTTAAAAGCACGAGTCCACAGTTTTGTTTGGTCGGTCCCATTTGAGTTTTTTGGCTGTGCCCGTTTCTATGCACGAAAAAAAGCGCAACGTCCGTTGTCTGAGCAGTGTTCTAACGAGTCACCCTTGGGTACCTGAAGAGAGTGGGGGGGGGGGGGGGGGCTTTTTACGTACGTAGAAACGGGCACGAAGAAACAAAGGAGAACTTTGTAAATAGTTGTGAACTATTTACAGAATTGCTTTTTAAGTGCATCGAAACGGCACATACAAACAAAAAACAAACTCAAACCGGATCGGACAGGAACATAAATGCAAAACTATCCACACACCACCAAATCAAACAGAAAGTTATGTTCATTACAACAATAGAACCACACACACACACTGACAACAACCCAAATACCCAACAGACCAACCTCCCCCCGGCCACCCTAAAGCAATAATACTACAAACCGCCAACAACCAAAAAACCAGACACCAACAACAGGGGCCACGAGGGGTCCGGTGTGGGGTCCACCTGCCACGAGGGGTCCGGGGTGGAGTCAACTTGCTATATTTACACTATGTACACTATATACACTATTTACACAAAAACAAAAAACTGAACAAAACTGGGCCAAAAATACAGGCGCACCTTGCCCAAGGGTGTCCCGGAGGCAGTTGTGGCAAAGGGTAACCTCATTATCCCCACGCTTTAACAAGCTCCACAACCGGATGCAGTTTAACGTCCTACCCAGAATTGTGTACATTGTGTAATATACTCGTGGGTTATAACTGGAGAAGGCTAGAAGGTTCACGTTTATTCTTGTTTATTTCGGTAGTGGCAATATCATGGCTCTCGATCCAGCTAGCGACTAAGGAACGCCAAATGGGTTCCTAGCGTATGCAGAATTACATAACGATATATTACATCTCCCCTTTTCTGGGAAAATGATAAAAGAACAAGATTATCAAAGTGAGTAATGATTGAGAGTTCAATTATGAAAGTTCAAGAGTTCAATCAAGCAATGAATGATTAAGTTCAGCAATTACCGATCAAGACTGGAGAACAGAACTTAGAGGGGAGAGGTTGCTAGCACATCACCCTCACGCTGGATCTTTACCATCCAGGTCCCTACACTATGTTCACTGATTACTGCATGAACGATTATCTCAAACACTTTCTATTTTGTTACCCATATAAATACATCTGGTTAATTTAACTCAACTTTCTATGTCTACTGAATCTTTTCTTTTTCTTCTCTCTCTCTGTTCATTTTTTTTTTTTTTTTTTTGCATTTTTTTTTTTTTTTAAAGACAACGAAAACACTAAAGTTCACTAAGAGAACTATAACTAACTATTTACAAATCAAGGCGGTTTGGTGCTTTAACCATGCGTCCACTTCGAGTTTTGTAACTAGGTGGTTCAGTGTGGACTGGAGCCTGGCTCTCACTCAAGGAAGTAAGAGACGTTGGTAAGCCTTCTGACGAAGTGATTTTAGCCGGTTCACCAACTTTCCCTTCGGACGGTTTCGGGCCTAAAGTTGTTGTAGGTTCTGAGTTGTTCGGTGGTGCCCCATAGCACAGACTGGGTTGAGTAGTCGGTTGATGAATATTGGCTTTAGTAGTGGCTGTTTTCAGGTGTTGTCTGTTTCGTCTGTACCTTTTGCCATTATGTTCAATCACATAAGACCTGGGAGTCTCATGCTGTTCTACCACTGTTGCAGGCAGCCATTCTTTGGTTGTTGGAAGTGGCAACATTCTCACTGGATCGCCTGGTTTAAGTGTTGCCAGATTTTTACCTGCTTTACGGTTGTAGTGGTAAGCCTGCCTTTGCTTGTCTTTGTTCATACGATGTTTCACCTCTGCTGGATTAACTGGGTTTGGCTGCAGAAGTTTTCTGCTGGTTGGTAGTTTGTTTCGTGGTCTTCGGCCCATGAGTAGTTGCGATGGAGACAAACCACAACTAGCAAGAGGTGTTGTTCTGTAGTCCAATAAAGCCAAATATTTGTCCTTACACTTCCTCCACAGTCGTTTGACTATTTGAACGGCTCTCTCGGCTTCGCCATTGGCCTGTGGATAATGGGGTGACGAAGTCGAGTGTTCTATGCCATAGTCATCACAGAATGCTTTGAACTCTGCTGACACATACTGAGGGCCATTGTCCGTCCTCAGCTTCTCAGGAATTCCATGACAGCTGAACTGTCTCTTCAAGGCTTCTATAACAGTTTTACTGGTAATGTTGGTGAGCTGATCAACCTCTATGAATTTGGAGTAATAGTCAACTGTAACTATGTGCGGCTCACCTTCCCACTCGAAGAGATCTGATGCTACCTCTGACCAGGGAAGATCAGGAAGTTTTCTTGGCTGCATCTGTTCTGAGTGTTGAGCATTCTGATAAGTATTACAATCATGGCAATCCTTCACCATCTGTTCAATACTTCTGTTCATGCTTGGCCAATATAGTGACTCTCTGGCCCTCTGCTTGCATTTCACAATGCCCATGTGAGATTTGTGGATTTGTGCCAACATGTCTGATCTCATACTGGGTGGTACCACAATTCTCATACCTTTGTAGATGACACCGTCCAGAACTGCTAACTCATCCCGAACACCCCAGTATGCTCTGATAGAATGTGGAACTTTATGCCTGTTGTCTGGCCAGCCTTTCCGGATCATGTTGTATAATTCATTCATCTCGTTGGCCGTTGATTGTTGAAATTGCTTGTATCTATCTGAGGAAACAGCAATGTGCTCTACCATGCTGACCAATAGTGGTGGAGTGTCAGGCTCTGTAACTTTCAGATTTGCTCTGCTGCTCCTTCCCTGGAACATAATTGACTTCCAAGTCATAGGCTTGGAGCCTTAGCATCATGGCTTGTAGTCTCATGGGGGCAGACAGCAGTGGTTTTCTGAATATTGCCTGTAGTGGCTTGTGATCAGACTCGATTTTTACCCTCTTTCCGAAGATGTAGTGATGGAATTTTTTGCAACAATGTACAATCGCCAACATCTCCTTTTCGATTTGGGCATACCGCATCTCTACGGAAGTCATAGCTCTGGAAGTATAGGCGATGGGTTGACCTTCTTGCAACAGAGCTCCGCCCAGTGCATAACTGCTGGCATCACATTGAATTGTAAGTGGCTTATTAACATCGTAGTAAGTTAGCACTGGAGCTGTTGAGCACAATTCTTTTAAAGGCCAAAGTGTCGCAAAGGATGTCGTCAAAACCCTCCGAAAAGATCGCAGAGATGAAAGTTTCGAATTTTTCTGGGAACAAGTCTTGCAACGAAAGGAGATACTAGGGGTGGAAGATCCGAAGCTTCCTCGCAAAAGAAATTGTCCTGCCAGGCTTGAGGAAGGAAATGCTGGAACTCATCACTTTCCCTCTACTCCAAAGGATCATTACCGCTGCATCTTTTTTGAGGCATTTGACGTAGTTACAACCTGCATCCAATCTCGTTTCGAGCAACCCGACTATCAAAAGTATACCATGCTGCAGGAACTGCTGCTGAATGCTGCCAAGGGTTGTCCATTCCAGAAGCAGCTGGAAGAAGTTTGTCAGTTGTACGATGAGCTCGACAGGTTCACACTGGAGGCCCAATTGCCAATAGTTCAGCCAACAGCAAAAGCGCTACTCATGTCTGCTGTCGACATCACTGTCCATGATCTAGTGAAGATGTTTCAGAGGATGACCTATGCAAGAAGAAGTCTACTATCTGAGGTCATTAAGGTAGCAAAGTTGCTTCTTGTCATGCCTGCAACAAACGCCGTCAGTGAAAGGTCGTTTTCTGCCCTAAAACGGGTGAAGACATATTTGAGGTCAACGACAACCGACAGCAGGATGAATAATTTGATGGTGCTCCACATTCACAAAGAGCGAGTAGATAAGTTGAATCTCATCGAAGTTGCAAATGAGTTTGTTGAAAAGAATGACAGAAGGCGAAGTCTGTTTGGCAAATTTAAACCATAAACAAGTTAAACACTATTTCCACATGAACAAAGCATTCAGTTTTATCAGATAATCCACTCATTTTATGACACGAGAACTGGCTGGAAGAGAAGTAGCTGAATTTTGCGGTGCTTTATCTTAAGTTCTGATTAATAATATCATTAGGAGTTCCACATATAACTAATTTCTCTGCCATCTAAATCACACACCGTATTCGATTAGGCTACGGTGGGAAAACGTTATGTTCGAAATTAATAATATTAATAATCAATGGGAGATCTTGCTATCAATTTTATCAAAAGTTCTCAGTCTTAAAAATGTAGGAGATACTTCGTTTCCTAAATTTAGAAGATATTCTGAACTGTAATTAAATCGCATTGCCTCCTCAACCAAACTTATTTAAAGAGATGGGGATATGGATTTCTGTTATCATCCCAACTTGGGAGATCAATTTAGAAATTTTAGTCAGTTTTTACAAACTTGGCATGAAATTTGAATCAAACTTTAGGCAAAATTATATAAATGTTACATAAAAGTATACCAACTTTTTAACTTTTTAGGGCCATTTCCTGCAATCTGGGAGGCATTGTTTTCAAAAATTTCCTCCATACGCTACGCGCTAACCCATGGTGGCGCGTAGCGTATCTATACCCGTCTTTTCAATAAGCACGAGTCAGCCCCCCCCCCCCCCCATCCAAAATACCTTCCGACGGCACTGGGTGTTGGGGTCCTGTTGTTTCAGTGCGGGCGGGCCGGGTGATAGTTGTACATAGTTATGACTGAAATTTTGTTTGCTAGCGCAATGTACAGAATTCTGTAAATAGTTCAGAGTTATGTGTTTGTCCGGTCAGGTTTAAGTTCTCCTTTGTTTCATCGTGCCCGTTTCTACGTACGTAAAAGCACACTTCGTCGTTTGCCGTTGCTTGGCTTGCATCACTGTGTGATAACGTTAGTTATATTACTTAGCCCCTCGTGGCCCCTGTTGTTGATGTCTGGTTTTTTGGTTGTTGGCGGTATGTAGTATTGTTGCTTTAGGGTGGCCGGGGGGAGGTTGGTCTGTTGGGTATTTGGGTTGTTGTCAGTGTGTGTGTGGTTCTATTGTTGTAATGAACATAACTTTCTGTTTGATTTGGTAGTGTGTGGATAGTTTTGCATTTATGTTCCTGTCCGATCCGGTTTGAGTTTGTTTTTTGTTTGTATGTGCCGTTTCGATGCACTTAAAAAGCACTTAGCCTACAACTCATATATAAAAGTTTATAGTGTACTGTGTGATAACCGTACTATACAAACTATAAAACTTTATAGTGTACGTGTTGTCCTGTATTAAAAGAGTAGGTTTGCCGTGCTGGTTTTTGTACCTTTGTTCGCGCGTGGCCTCTAGCCACACTCACTTGCTGCTATGCCCGGAGGTCGGGATAGCACAATCGTTAAGTTGCAGTTCGAGTCGGAGGTGAATGTTACACCCACAAGTGTTTACTGTGCTAAAGAACAACAGGGTGGAAGTGGAAGTTAAAGAGATAGAGATGTTGCAAGCGCTTGCCGCCCGCAACACGTACGACCTAAAGTTCAGGTCAGATGCTGCCCGAATGCAGGGCGTGTCTTGCCTTAAAGGGCTGGAAGGGCTCACTGTCACCCCATATGATCGCTCTGTGGTGGTGACGGTGCTGTACCTGAACTTTGAGGTCGAACAGGGCCTGGTTGCGAGGGTTCTGAGTCAGTACGGAACTGTCTCCGATATGCGGTGGGTCACTTACAATGAAGGTGAGTTGAAGGGTATACTGAACGGAAAGAGACAGTTCCGTATGGTACTGAAGAGGGAAATACCATCATTCCTCTTCATAGGGGGTTCCAAAGCCCACATAAGATACTTTGGGCAGCCCCGCACCTGTTTTAAATGTGGAGAGGAGGGACACGACAAGGCCGAGTGTCCCAACGAGGTGCGGTGCAACCTTTTGGGGAGGAGGGACATGTCTTTGGTGCATGCCCCGAATTGTATTCTGCCCATGCCAGTGAGAATGTGGGGCAGGCACCTGAGCCCCCGCAACTAGGTCCGGAATATTCCACTCAGGAATTGGAGGAGGTGGCACACGAGGTGGAACAGGACTTCCTTGCCTCCAAACAGTGTGAGGCGGGAACTGTGACTCCTGAGGCGGACTCTCCACCATCCTTGCCAACGGAACCAAGGGAGGCTGAAATCATGACAGTAGAAGAGGACCTCCATCTCTCCTCAGACTCAGAGCCTGTTTCTGTCATGTCGGATGATGGGGAGCCTCCTCCCAAGGATCGACCTTCTGGTGAGTACCGAGCCCAAGGATTAAAAAGATCAAGTCCCAGCAAGAGTTGTTAGTGTGCCTTTAGGTTTGCCTTTGTTCCACATTGGGTTTGGTCCGGCTATACGCATGTGAAGAGCACATCATTGTAAATTGGGGGTTGGCCACATGAACATTTGTTCCAAGTTGCGTCCGGTATTTTTGTTTCGAATGTGTCTGAAATTTTGTTTCCTAGCGCAATGTAAAGGATTCTGTAAATAGTTATGTTTGAGTTCTTTGTTTCCCCGTGCCTGTTTCTATGTACGTAAAAACAAAAGGTTTGTGGTGTTCTGGATTGGTGTGGGGTTGGGGTCGGGGCGGTGGTCAATGTCGGCGGCGGGTGTTGGTGGTTCTGTTTGTTGGTGGTAACAGAGACTTTCGTTTTCTTTGCAGCGTGTTGTGAATGGTTTTTGTACTATATTTGTCATCCGACGAGTTTTGTTTACTTTTGTTTTCGATCGTGTCCGTTTCGAAACACGTTAAAGGAAAAGATTTTAGAACATCCAACACCGCTACTTCCAATCTGTGTGCAACGCAGTGGATTTCCAGGGTACGCTTTGTATGGTCCAAAGGACCCCACTAAGACCAAAGGACTCCGTCTAGGTAAGTGGCAGTCGAAAAAACTGCCCTTTGCGGCATCATGGGTAGACGACGCCATAAAGATCAATGGTATATGGTTTGGTTATGGTTCACCCGAGTTACTTACCTGGAATGAGAAAGTGGACCTAGTGGTGGCTAGGTTGAAGGACTTCGGCGATCGCCACATTAGCCTGTTGGGAAAGGTAACAGTTATCAATCGTTTTATTTACCCTCTCTTGTGGTATCCGGGCACTGTTCTGGCTGCTCCAGAGCGTGTCTTGGTGCGACTCGAGAGGGCTGTGTTTAGTTTTTTATGGTCAGGGGGGACGGAGCTGGTTAGAAGAGGGGTGGTATACCAGGATCTTAGGCGCGGAGGGTTGGGCCTTGTGCATTTTCCTTCCAAGCTCCGTTTTCTCCTGACCAAGTGTGTTTACAGTGCTGTGGACAGCAGAATGCCTTTTGTCTATTTTGTCCGTTATTGGGGGGGATTATCATTCCGTCGGTTCTTTCCCTCCCTGTTTAGTAACAGTGAACCCCACAGCTGGAGACCCACGGGGGCATACAGTCAAATGAGGGAAACGCTCCGTATTATGTCAACAGTGGGGGATGTTTCACAGTCAAGTGCAAGGGACCTATACCGGGCTGTTTTTGATGAATTGGTTGGCCAGGTCCAACCCAACCACTTTGCTTCAGGGCCGGAAGTGTGGCGTGTAGTCCACAGCAGATCATTAGATTACCGCAGGCGAAACCTGTTGTGGCGAATCGCACATGACGCCATTGTAACTAATCTCAAGCGCCTTCGGTGGCGTCTTGGAGATGGTATTTGCCCCCGCACAAGATGCACAAAGTGGGAGAGTGTGTCACATGTGTTTTGGCAGTGTGACTATGTGGCTCTATTCTGGGAATGGTTTCAAGTCCTGACTGACCGCCTAACGTTGTGTAACACCTGGGCTGTCAGCCAGGACTATGCTTTGTATGGTCTTTCACCTCCGCCATGCAACACAAGTGTTCAGGACATACTTACCTTTGTTTCGGCCTCCATAAAGCTAGCCTTATGGAGAGACTCTGGAGGCTGAAAGGAGACAGTAACTACATCATGATCCGAAATTGGACGTCACAACTTCACAGTCACTCGGTGACAGTGCAGGTGGAGAGTACACCCGGTCCAACCTTGAGGCGTCCGTGCCATCAGGGCGATGCCAAGTGAACACGGGCAGGCCGGGATGTTGTGCTCTCCAGACATCAACCATGTCGTGATTCTTTACGAACATGTCAATTCCGACATGCCGACACCACAGCCCGAAGACGTACATGTGGACATTCGGTCCAGCTGTGTGTCGGGGACGCAGTTAAAGTCTCCAGCCAGGATACACGGAGCACTGCCAGGAACGAAGGATGGCAGGGTCATGAAAAAGTCCCTTCTGTCTGAAGGCCGATTGGGCGCGTACACGTTACACAGGGAAGATTTCCCACAAGGGTGTCTTATTGTAATGCATACCAACCGGCCTCCATGATCAGAATCAACTCCGACCAGGGGAGTCCACCTTGGCGAAACTAAAATAACTGTGCCACAAGATGTTGTTGAACCAAACGAAGCATGTAAACCCCCACCCCACTCAAAGGACCAGGTGTGGACATCGTCCTCATTCACAATATGGGTCTCTTGGAGGAAAACGAAGTCCACACCCAGTGTTCTGCAAAATTGGAATATCCTTGACCGCTTCCGACTGTCCCTCATGCCGTTAACATTTAGAGTCAGGAGGGACAGGGGATCAGCCATGGTGTAATGAGTGGCTACGTATCTACCTGGGACCTGACCTTTTTACTTTGTGAACTCGGTGGGGGGTCTTCAGAATGGTGAACCCCCTGGTCTTACACCCCGCCTGAGGCCGACCTCTTCAAAGAAGGCTCCTCTCCCTCACACAAATCAAACCAGCCCGCCCCGGAAGGTGGATCCTTTGGAGGAGGCTCTGAGGCAGGCTCCCCACCATCTGACATAGCAGACTCAGAGTCTGAGGAGAGCTGTAGGTCCTCCACTGCCATCCTATCAGCTTCCACTGATGTTGGTGGGGAGGATGGTGAGGAGTCCGCCCTGGGAACCGCAGTAACCCCCTCACACTATTTTGAGGCGAGGAAATCTTGTTCCACTTCTTGTGCTGCCTCCTCCAATTCCTGAGTGGAATATTCTGGGCCTGCTTGCGAGGGTTCAGGTGCCTGCTCCACATCCGCACTGGCATGGGCAGAGTACGATGTGGGGCACGCACCAGAGACATGTCCCTCCTCTCCACAAAGGTTGCACCGCACCTCGTTAGGGCACTCTGCCTTGTCATGCCCCACCTGCAGGCACTTGCCACAACGTCTGTTGGGACAAGACCTGGCTTCGTGTACCTCTTGTCCACACTTGAAACAGGTGCGGGACTGCCCGAAGTACCTTATGTGGGCCTTCGAACCCCCTATGAAGAGGAAGGATGGAATGTCCCTATCCAATTCCATACGGCACTGCCTCTTTCCATTAAATATGCCGGCCAACTCGCCCGAACTATATTTGCACCATCGCATGTCAGAGACAGTTCCGGATTGGCTCAGAACCCTCGCAACCAGGCGCTGGTCGACCTCAAAAGTTCAGGTATCTCTACTCCCTTCAGGCAAGACACACCTTTAACACCAGCAGCATCAGACCTGAACTTTAGGTGATAAGTGTTGCGGGCGGCAAGCGCCTGCAACATCTCCATTTCTTTGACTTGTATTCCGTTATTCTTCAACACAGTAAACGCCTGCGGGGGAGAGACGCTCGCCCCCGACGAAAACTCTAACCTAACAATTGTGCTATCCCGACCTCCGGGCATAGCAGCAGTTTGTGTGGCTCGAGGCCACGGGATAAAGGACAAAAACCCTCAGAACTAGTTTACAAAGGACAAAAATTAGGATGAAGTAAGAAAAACACAAGCAACACAGAAACACGCGCTTTTTAAGTGCATCGAAACGGCACATACAAACAAAAACTCAAACCGGATCGGGCAGAAACATAAATGCAAACTATTTACAAACAACTAAATCAAACAGAAAATTATGTTCATTACAGTAATTGAACTATATGTACAGATACTTACATACACATATATACATATTTACAACATATTTACAACCAAGCACCTCACAAGCCACCCACATACAAACACAGCCCCATTTACAAATTACAGTAGTTCCATATTTACAAACAAAATCAATATTTACAAGTTGACTACCACCCGGCCCGCCCTCACCGAAACAAGCGGACCCCACCGCCTACCGAATGCCGATCTTGGCAAACGGACGAAGTCCGACTCCACCCTCAGCTTAACCTCCGCCCTCACCGACGCCAGGACGACATCAGCAGGCCTCCCACCCCCCTAACACCAATGTTACATCGGTCTCTCCATAAGGCTAGCTTTATGGAGGCCGAAACAAAGGTAAGTATGTCCTGAACACTTGTATTGCATGGCGGAGGTGAAAGACCATACAAAGCATAGTCCTGGCTGACAGCCCAGGTGTTACACAACGTTAGGCGGTCAGTCAGGACTTGAAACCATTCCCAGAATAGAGCCACATAGTCACACTGCCAAAACACATGTGACACACTCTCCCACTTTGTGCATCTTGTGCGGGGGCAAATACCATCTCCAAGACTCCAACGAAGGCGTTTGAGATTATTAGTTACAATGGCGTCATGTGCGATTCGCCACAACAGGTTCTCGCCTGCGGTAATCTAATGATCTGCTGTGGACTACACGCCACACTTCCGGCCCTGAAGCAAAGTGGTTGGGTTGGACCTGGCCACCAATTCATCAAAAACAGCCCGGTATAGGTCCCTTGCACTTGACTGTGAAACATCCCCCACTGTTGACATAATACGGAGCGTTTCCCTCATTTGACTGTATGCCCCCGGTGGGTCTCCAGCTGTGGGGTTCACTGTTACTAAACAGGGAGGGAAAGAACCGACGGAATGATAATCCCCCCCAATAACGGACAAAATAGACAAAAGGCATTCTGCTGTCCACAGCACTGTAAACACACTTGGTCAGGAGAAAACGGAGCTTGGAAGGAAAATGCACAAGGCCCAACCCTCCGCGCCTAAGATCCTGGTATACCACCCCTCTTCCAACCAGCTCCGTCCCCCCTGACCATAAAAAACTAAACACAGCCCTCTCGAGTCGCACCAAGACACGCTCTGGAGCAGCCAGAACAGTGCCCGGATACCACAAGAGAGGGTAAATAAAACGATTGATAACTGTTACCTTTCCCAACAGGCTAATGTGGCGATCGCCGAAGTCCTTCAACCTAGCCACCACTAGGTCCACTTTCTCATTCCAGGTAAGTAACTCGGGTGAACCATAACCAAACCATATACCATTGATCTTTATGGCGTCGTCTACCCATGATGCCGCAAAGGGCAGTTTTTTTGACCGCCACTTACCTAGACGGAGACCTTTGGTCTTAGTGGGGTTCAGTCTGGCACCTGTGGCTCTTTGAAAGTTAGACAACGTGCCAGTAAGGGCCCTGAAGGAAGCTAGGTCGGAGATTACGCATGTGACATCGTCAGCATACTGAAGGCACTTAACTTCAGCACCACCAGGTATGTGAAATGGTCGAAACAAAGGCTCAACTTGGAAGGCTCTTGCAAGGGATTCACTAAACAATACATAGAGTAGAGGTGATAGGGGGCACCCCTGCCGTACCCCACGTTGGACTCTGAAGGGGTCCGACGGTAGGCCATTGACGATAACCCGACTGTATACGCTATTATACAATAGGGAGGTCCATTTAACAAAAACTGGATTCAAACTAAACTTCTGCAAAATTTTAAAGAGGAATCCGTGATCAACCATGTCGAAGGCCTTTTCCTGATCGAGGGAGACAAGCGCACATGGGAGATCACGGTCCATCACGTATTCTACTAAGTCCCGCACCAACCAGAGGTTCTGCTGAATACTGTGTCCCCGCACCGCACATGTCTGAAAGGACCCTACAAGATCTGGCATAACTGTGCCTAGCCTGTTACAAAGGGCTTTCGCCAGAATCTTGTAGTCTACATTTAATCTTGTAGTCTACATTTAACAGGGTGATTGGCCGTTTATTTTTAGGTTCTAGGGGGTCTCCTGACTTGGGCAACAAAGTTATCACGCCTGTGCGCTGCGAGGGGCTCAATGAGCCAGCAAGGAAAGCAGAGACGAATACATCGCGGAGATCGTGTCCAACGGTACCCCAGAAGCGTTTATAGAATTCCACCGGAATACCGTCGGACCCAGGCGCCTTTCCGCCTTTCATCTTCGCCACTGCCTTCCAGAGCTCGTCAACAGTCAACGGGGAACCAAGTTCATCGTTCTGATCTCTAGATGGGGTCTTATCAATATTATCTAACAGGGACTTTTGAAGGCCTTCATCGACATCTGCCCGAGTATATAGCTGCTCATAGAAGCTTTTAAATACTTCTACGATGTCGAGAGGGTCCTTATGTACCACACCGTGGACGTCACGGACTCTTTTTATGCGGGCGATCGATGGCATACTTTGTGACGTCCCGGTAGAAACTTGATGGTTGTTTTTTCCTCTGCCTCCACGCAATGCACGCGAGCACGAACGCGGGCTCCGTGTAGTTTTTCATCAAGATACTGCTGGATTGCGTGAAGTGCGGAGGGGTCCCCGTTCCTCTCCCTAGAGCAGAGCGAGAGGAACTCCTCCCTTCTTCGACGAGCTCTTGCTACACAGTATTCAACTGTAAAATGTTTGATACGGGACTTTACGTCGTCCCACCACTCTAAATCTGTTGAAAAGGCAGGCCTCAATGTTCGCCACCCTTCGTACCTGGCCTTAAACTGTTTGCAATATTCAGCCTCCGTTAGAATATCTGTGTTCATTTTCGCAGAACCCCCTCCCTGCTGGCCATGACTCTGGGGGTTGGAAGGAGACAGTAACTGCATCATGGTCCGAAATTGGACATGCCACAACTTCACAATCACTCGGTGGACAGAGCAGGTGGAGAGTACACCCGGTCCAACCTTGAGGCGTCCGTGCCATCAGGGCGGTGCCAAGTGAACACGGCCAAGCCGGGATGTTGCACTCTCCAAACGTCAACCATGTCATGATTCTTTGTGAACATGTCCAATTCCGCAATGCCGACACCACAGCTCGAAGATGTGTGTGTAGACATTCTGTCAAACTGTGTGTCGGGAACGCAGTTAAAGTCTCCGGCTAGGATACAAGGGGCACAGCCAGGAACGAAGGATGGAAGGGTAGTAAAAAAATTCCTTCTGTCTGTAGGCTGATTGGGTGCGTAAACATTACATAGGATGAAGCTCCCGCAAGGATGTTTTATGGTGATGCATATCACCCGGCCCTCATGATCATGATCAACTTTTCCTACCAGGGAAGTCCATCTGGATGAAACTAAAATAACAGATCCACAGGAAGACACGGAACCAAAGGAAGCGTGCAAACCCCCACCCCATTCATAGGACCAGGTGTAGACGTCGTTCTCATTAACAATGTGAGTCTCCTGGAGGAAAACGAAGTCCACACCTAGTGATTTGCAAAATTGGAATATTCTTGACCGCTTCCGACTGTCCCTCATGCCATTGACGTTTAGGGTCAATGAGGGACAGGGGGTCAGTCATGGTGGGATAGGTAACTACACATCTGTCTCTGACCTGGCCTTTTTATTCTTACATGGACTCGGTAGTGGTGGACCAGAAGGATGGATCCCCTCCACTGACTCCTCACCTGAGGCCGACCTTTTTAATTTGGACTCTGTTTCAACACCCTCACACAAATCAAACCAGCCCTCCCCCGATGGTGGTTCCTTTGGTGGAGGCTCTGAGGCAGGTCCCCCAGCATCTGACATGGCAGAGTCAGTCTCCGAGTCTGATGAGAGTTGAAGGTCATTCTCCACTGTTAATAATCCAGCCTCCCCAGGTGTTGAAGAGGAGGACGATGGAGGGCCTGCCTCAGGGTCCCAGAGACCCCTTCACATTGTTTAGCAGCAAGGAAATCCTGCTCCACCTGATGTGCCAACCTCATCAGGTGAAGGGGACCTAGGTTCCTCCACCATAGGTTCTGGGCCTGACTGCGAGGGTTCATGTGCCGACCCCACATCCGCACTGGCACGGGCAGAGTACGAAGTGGGGCAGGAACCAGAAACATGTCCCTCCCCCCCACAGAGGTTACACCGCACCTCGTTGGGGCACTCGGCCTTTTCGTGCCCCACCTGCAGGCACTTGCCACAACGTCTGTTGGGACACGACTTGGCTTCGTGCCCCTCCTCTGAACACTTAAAACAGGTGCGGGGCTGCCCAAAGTATCTTATATGGGCTTTGGAACCCCCTATGAAGAGGAAGGACGGTATTTCCCTCTTCAGTACCATACGGAACTGTCTCTTTCCGTTCAAGATGCCCTTCAGCTCACCTTCCTGGTAGGTGACCCACCGCATATCGGAGACAGTTCCGTACTGACTGAGAACCCTCGCCACCAGGCCCTGATCGACCTCAAAGTTCAGGTACAGAACTGTCACCACCACAGAGCGACCATATGGGGTGACAGTAAGCCCTTCCAGCCCTTTAAGGCGAGACACCCCCTGAATTCGGGCAGCATCTGACCTGAACTTTAGGTCGTATGTGTTGCGAGCCGCAAGCGGCTGCAACATCTCTATTTCTTTTACCTCCACACCATTGTTCTTCAACACAGCAAACGCCTGCGAGGGAGAAACGCTCGCCCCGGACGAAAACTCTAACTTAACAATTGTGCTGTCCCGACTTCCGGGCATAGCAGCAGTTGTGTGGCTCGAGGCCACGGAATGAAAAGAGGAAAAACCTCAGAACTAGTTTTACAAAAGGACAAAAAATAGGATAAAGTAAGAAACACAAGCTACACAGAAACAAGGTGAGGTCGCAAACAAATGGACACGACCAGACCTACTTATTAACTACAACACAAGCACGCTATAAGGTTTTATGCACAATTGCAATAAATAGTACAGCTATCACACAGTGATACAAGTTGAGCACGGCAAAAAGACGAGAGCGAAACGAAAACACGTCTGCTCTCGTCGAAGACCTGAACTGAACAGAAACAAGGCGGCTTTTTACGTACGTAGAAACGGGCACGAGGAAACAAAGTAGAACTTAAACCTGACCGGACAAAAACATAACTCTGAACTATTTACAGAATTCTGTACATTGCGCTAGCAAACAAAATGTCTGTGATAACTATGTACAGCTAGCTTTTTACGTACGTAGAAACGGGCACGAAGAAACAAAGGAGAACTTAAACCTGACCGGACAAAACTGCAAAGGTGAACTATTTACAGAATTCTGTACATTGCGCTAGCAAACAAAATTTCTGCGATAACTACGTACAAAACCACCCCGAACCCAAACTAGTTACATAGGACTATTTACAATCTCACTAGGCACAACTATTTACATACCCATTTACATCAACAGAAGAGTGTTCAGGTTGAGTCTGTTCAATGCTTTTTTGTAACTATGGGTGCTCCGGAACAAAGCACCGGACGTGACATGAAACACAAGGACAACTATATACACCAGGCCAGCATTCATGTGGCCAACCCCCACTATTTACAGTATTAACAATGTGATGTGCTCTTTACATGCTTGTAGCCGGGCGGACCTAATGTGAAACAAAGCAAACCTATTTACACTGAACTACCAAAAAAAAAAACTTTGTGGCATGCATGGGCACAGACACAAACAGAACAGAAACCCCAAAAGAAAACGGGGACACAAAAAGGCAAAACCATTCACACTAAATACTCTGACTGGGCCCTTATCTTTTTAATCCGTGGGCTTGGTACGGGCGTCCCAGAGTGATGGGTTCCCCTGTCTGATACTTCTCCCGAAGCCGACCTCTTTAGTGCAGACTCTGGCCCCTCCCCCTCACACAAATCAAACCAACCCTCCCCCGAAGGTGGATCCTTTGGAGGGGGCTCTGAGGCACGCTCCCCGCCATCCGACATCGCCGAGTCTGAGGACAGATCGAGGTCCTCCTCTACTGTCATTATTTCAACCTGTCCGGGTTGAACAGACGTCATTTCAACTTGACTGGGTGTCGTTGCTAAGGGTGGCGGAGAGTCTACCTCAGGAGTTCCAGTACCTCCCTCACACTGCTTGGAGGCAAGGAAGTCCTGTTCCACCTCAAGTGCCGCCTCCTCTAATTCCTGAGTTGAATACTGTGGGCCTGTTTGCGAGGGTTCAGGTGCCGACCCCACATCCGCACTGACATGAGCAGAGTACGATGTGGGGCAGGCGCCAAACACATGTCCCTCCTCCTCACAGAGGTTGCACCGTACCTCGTTGGGGCACTCTGCCTTGCCGTGCCCCAACTGCAAGCATTTCCCACATCGTCTGTTGGGACACGACTTGGCTTCGTGCCCCTGCTCTCCACATCTAAAACAGGTACGAGGCTGACAAAAGTACCTAATGTGGGCCTTGGAACCCCCTATGAAGAGGAAGGATGGAATGTCCCTCACCAGTTCCATACGGAAACTGTCCTCTTGCCATTAAATATACCTTTCAACTCACCCCCAGTATATTTACACCACCACATTTCAGAGACAGTTCCGTACTGACTAAGAACCCTCGCAACCAGGCGCTGATCTACCTCGAAGGGAAGGTAAAGCACTGTCACCGTCACAGAGCCATCATATGGGGTGACAGTGAGCCCCTCTACCCCCTTCAGGCATGACACACCCTTAACACGGGCAGCATCAGACTTAAACTTAAGGTCATACGTGTTGCGGGCCTCAAGCGCCTGCAACATCTCTATTTCTTTAATTTCGACACCATTGTCTTTTAACACAGTAAACGCCTGTGGGGGAGGGACACTCACCCCAGACGAAAACTCCAACTTAACAATTGTGCTATCCCGACTTCCGGGCATAGCACCAGTTTGTGTGGCTCGAGGCCACGAAAGGAGGAAAAAAAACCTCAACTAGTTTTACAAAGGCCAAAAAAGAGGAAGTAAGAAAAACACAAGCTACACAGAAACAAAGCGCGGTCGCAAACAAATGGACACGACCAGACCTACTTATCAACTACAACACAAGCACGCCACAAGGTCCCATGCACAACTGCAACCAGCAGCACAGCCACCACACAGTGACAAGGCTGAGCACGGCAAAGCAACGAGAGCTCGACGAAACACGTCTGCTCTCGTCAAAGACCTAACGACCTGAACTGAACAGAAACAAGGCGCGGTCGCAAACAAATGGACACTACCAGACCTACTTATGAACTACAACGCAAGCACGCTATAAGGTTTTATACACAATTGCAATATATAGTACAACTATCACACAGTGATACAAGTTGAGCACGGTAAAACGACGAGAGCGAAACGAAAACACGTCTGCTGTCGTCGAAGACCTGAACTTTCTATCTACGCTGTGCCAGACCTGAAAACTTTATTTGAACAGACAGACCCTTCCCATATTTTGGACTTTTTTCAAGGAAAGTAAACTGTATAGAAATTTTTGACATGACTCCCGCATTTGCCTGGACTCTTTAGTGCAATTTGACCCCGCCTTTTTAAGTTTTTTTTTTTTTTTTTTTTTTACCCCAACATTGCACCTTTTTCTTTTCTAGATGACACTATATAACACAATCGTGTTGGTGTGTCGTAAAATCCCATCTAACTGCTCGCGATTTTTTTCGTCCATGCGAATATATCGCACAAAGTATGCTAAACTTGGTGTCGTTCTAACACACCTTAAAAAGTTCCTGCATTAAATTTGCCCGTGTGGAAGGTGTTGATAATGGCAAGTTTCATCCCGGTGTATTTTCGAACATAATTCTCCTTGGTTAGCACATTCTTGAAGTTCAACAAAGCACCAATGGCGCTTTTTCTCATCTGCATTTGTTGTTAAATGCATACCTTGCCACTTTCCTGAATATGGAAATGTGGTTATGTCTCTTTGGATATGGTTACATCATTCTCTTGCATTCTTTTTCATAGATTGGCAATCACAGTGCATCATATCTTAACGCCACACATTTCAAGAATTGTGCTGCATAGTGTGTGGCATATTGTTTAACGCTATTGCATAGCTACTTCGAATGCTGCATGTAATATAAATTAACGTTGGGACGGACTCGCTTCATTTATAACAGGTGGCTGTACATTTATATAAGTTCAGAGCTACATTTACCTGTGAGGAAACCTGGGCCTAAAGTAAGAGTAAGATCAACTTGACGCATTTTTTTTTTTTTTTAAATCTTTCCAACTTGATTTTAGGATTTTTTAAGACCTGGGGTACTCATTGCTATGATGGGCAGTAAGCAGGGTTGTCATCTACAGAAGCCTGAAATTGGAATAATGTAAGATTATAGATGTGTAACGCATTTGTAAACAATTTAAAAGTCCTGAGAGGTGGCTCCCTGTAGAATTAAGAAAACAGAGAGATGATTTGGTACTGACTAGGGCTCGCATAGGTCACACTTACCTAACCCATGTTTATTTGCTCCACAGGGATGAGCGACCATATTGTATACCCTGTGACTGCGCTGTCAACGTCAGTCACATTCTTGTTGACTGCTATGAATACTCCCATATTCGTCAGAAGTATTACACTGTGCCAAACCTGAAGACGTTTGAGCACACAGACCCATCTCTCATTCTGGGCTTTCTTAAAGTAACCTTTACAGGAAATTTTGACATGACTCCCACCATTTGCTTTTGTCTAGACATTTTTCGTAGAATTTTGCCCAACCTTTTTTCCTTTTAGGTGATTTCACCTCACCCTTAACCTGTTTTACCTAGCTGACACTATATAACACATTCGTGTTGGTGTGTCGTTAAAGCCCCATCTAGCTGTAGAATTAAGGAAGAGAAGTCTTCCCTTGCTCACACGTACCACGTGACATCTTTCCTAGCGGCAAGCAGGTGTTGTTAGTGCGAAGCGCGTGACACTGGTGAGTGCTTACGTTAATGGATTTATGTACAAATTTGGTAGTGCACACATGTATAGGGAAAGAAGGCACTAGTTTTTGTAATGGAAGGATCTCTCCGCAGAGCATTGTTGAAGGTATTACGAGATCGGCCTCGTCGGTCTTATTATAGCACGAAGGGATTTTGGATGATGTCAGTGCGCTCATTTACTGTATTTCTGAAAACAGTGTAAAAGCCATGAGCAAACTTCAGTTGCTTTTCACTCTTCCTCAACCTTTTCACTTCCTCTCGAAGTTCATTTACTTAGCCAGCTGGTCATATTCAGTTGGAGATATAATGGTATAATGCATACTCAGAACTGTCTACGAAAGGAGTTGTTAGAACTTTGGAGTACAGTGCAGTAACTACCAAATTGTTTTACATTACACCTTGTTGGTGCTAATGTATGAAAGACAAGATTTGTTTCCATTCTTGGCCGCCGTAAATGAAGTCAGCTATTTGAATAACACAGAACAGTTATGGATTAAACTTCATTCTCTGAGTCGGCTTGCCCATTACCAAGGTATTGTCCTCTTCTTACTCTGAATTGCTGTATCTGTAGGGGAAACAATTATTTTTAACAAAAAGTGCATGATTTTGTGTGTGTGTGTGGGTGTGTGTTGTGCAATTGACAAGTTTTCCAGTTTCCCACACAACCGTAACCCCTGCGTCATTTTTTTGCTACCGACTGATGGAAACAATATGGAGTATAGATTGTCCAGAACTGAAATGTCCAGCAACAACGGAGCCAATGAAACTGTAACGAGGATACCCAATTGTACCTCAAAATTGCACCATTTTCTTTTGTAGGTGACACTATATAACACATTCGTGTTGGCGTGTTGTAAAATCCCAGCTAACTGCTAACAATAATTTGCCTTTCCGAAGTAGTTAAAGGGTGATTGATCTCATCTTCTATACAAGGTAAGGATACATCTGAGAAATTAAAGTGAGAATGGGACTCGTGTAACGGGGCACTACCATTTGATCGAACAATTAAACGAGACCCCTAGGGTGAAGTTTGATTTAGATTCTACCGAGACATTACATAAATGGAGGGATTACATGAGATTGCATGTAATCCCTCCATTCATGTAATGTCTCGGTAGAATCTAAATCAAACTTCACCCTAGGGGTCTCGTTTAATTGTTCGATTCTACCTCGCCTATTCCATTCATTACGGAATTCCATGAGACTTTAAAGATGTGTTCCTAGCATGTAGAACTAAAAATCAAAGACAAAGTATTTTTGCTCCTTTGGCTCATTAACCTGTATTTCCTGGTTTAATGTACTTTCAATATGAATAAACATATATTTTAACTCTCTTTGAGTCAACCAAAGTGTAGTTACACTCGAGTGCTTTTTTTTTTTCATTCTTCTGCTTTCCCAGATAAAATTATTTTAAGACAACCTGTGAATCTCATTCACTGTATGGGATGAACAAATTTCTACAATAAATAAATGAATCCTCTGTAATAATCACATATGAATACATTGTCTATAGACCAGCTCAAACTGGTACGTTAGCCTTTGTTTAAAGGAATAACACAACATTGTTAACAACATCCCTTGGATGTGAGATTAAAGAAATCAAGTCGTTTCTGCAATCACAGTATACAGAACCCCACAAACAGTCCATGAACAACCTTACTAAGGAAATAAGTCCTGGAAAATCTATTTTCCCAAAACTGCCTCTGCAAAAGTCTTTTTATCCAGTATTGGCTTCTTGTAAAATTCAGCGAACGTTCTTTCCGAAGACCAGCCAGCCGTATGAAGGATTTCTTCCACTGGAAGGTTCTTACTAACAGCTGCCGAAACAGCAGCAGCTCCTGTACTGTGAGCGCCATACTGACTCACATCAATACCGGAGTTCCCCAGTTTTTCTTTAATCCAACGAGATAAAGTGTCCCTTGACACTGGTTTATGCGGCGGTACAAAGCTAATAAAGAGCTGTGTTTCACTTCCTCTTAAAGGTGAAGTTATCTGTATGTAACGTTCCAGCAAGTTGTATACATCTAAAGTTTCGTCTTCATAGTAGGCAGTTAACACAACTTGCACTGGCCTCGAGCCTGGCCGTGATTGCTTTAGTTTGTTGGGCAACATAAATATAGCTTTCCCCTGAGTGGCATGAAGGTTGTTGATATCTAATAACTGTAATGTTTGTAACCTTTGGGCTGAAATAAGTGCAACGAGCATCAATAATTTCTGGGTAAGTTGTTTCAGTGATAAATCTGATGTTGGATACATGGACCTTAAAAGGTTTAATACTTTAGAGACATCCCAAACAGTTTTGTACTTCGGCTTTGGGGTCCTGAGTTCGAAAACACCTTTGGGGAACCTTCTAACTAGAGGATCTGATCCAATGGTATATCTGTGATTAAAATCAAGTAATGCAGAAAGGGCAGAACGAGCACTGTTCATTGCACTGTAGCTCAGCCCTGCTTGGTACAGAGTTGTTAAGAATTGAAGTACCTCATTTATAGATGGCTGAAATGGTTTAACCCGTCTTGTTGAGCAGAATTGAAACCACTTGTTCTGGTAACTGCTGTACTGCTTTTTGGTGGGTTGCCGCCATGATGCCATGAGTATGGCGGATGTGTCTTCTGAAATGCCACAGTTTCGCAATCTTTGCCTGAGACTAGGCATGCCAGTAATCTCATGTTCTGATGTAGAGGGTGCGACTGGTTTTGCTCGCCTGGCATTAGAAGCGTTCGTTTTGTCATTGGAAGGTACCTTGGCGTATCTATGATCATGTGCAACATTTTGCCGTACCAGTGCTGAGTTGGCCAGGCTGGTAAAATGAGAACACCCTTGGCATGGTCTTTCTTTATCTTCTGTAGGGTTTTGGATATCAGGCTGAAAGGAGGGAATGCATAAAAATAATAATTTTGCCAGCTAATGGAAAATGCATCTATGGCAAAAGCTTCTGGGTCTGGTGTCCAAGACACAAATTGACATATTTGCTTGTTTATACGGGAAGCAAACAAATCCACTTCCAACTGTCCCCATAAAAGAGTTATTTCATGAAATAGTTTGGGGTTCAACATCCACTGCGTATTAGTCCTAAATTTCCGTGACAAGGTGTCTGCCTTGACATTACTTTCCCCTGGTACATGGGCACATGATAGCCAAATATTCCGGGCAGAAGACCACTCCCAAATGAGTTTAGCTATTGAATTACATTGGGGTGAATGTAAGCCACCCATAGATTTGACATAAGCCACAGCAGTTGAGCTGTCAGTCAGTATTCTGATATGTTTTCCATGGCAATCCGCCATTAAGGCTTTAAGGCAGAAATAAATTGCCAAAATTTCAAGTACATTAATGTGCAAGGTTTTCTCATTTTCAGTCCATTTCCCTTGTGCCTTAGTTGCTAAGGTAGGTGAATATCCACCCCAGCCCACTAAGGAAGCATCTGTTTTTAATATTAAATCTGGATCGGATTCAAGAATATGGTTATATGCAGTGGCAAGATTTTCTTGCCACCAGTCAAGTTCTGTAAGGTCTGTTGCTGAAACACAAATTTGTGAATCAAAATTTCCTTGATTTCTCTTTAATGATTCGATTTTGATCATCTCCAGGTCTCTATAATGAAGAGGCCCGTAACGTACGCCAGGAAAGAGTGACACCAGCATACCAATAATATGCGCAAGGTCCCTTATAGTTTTCATTTGCTTACCCTTAAACTTTTGAATTTCAGACAGGGTAGCAGCAACTCTTTCAGGTTTGGGCCGGACAGTCATAGTTTGTGAATTTAACACAAACCCGAGAAACGTTAAAGTGTTTCTTGGTTCTAAGACAGATTTATCCGGGTGTATAATGAAACCTACTTTTTGGAACAGATGCACTGCTTGAGTAACTGCATATAGACAGTCACGTTTGGAACTGGCCTGAATATAAATATCGTCAATATAAGCAAGGCAGGAAATTCCTAATTTACGTAGTTCTGACAAAATAGGTTTGAGCAGTTTTGTAAATATACGAGGTGCTGATGCCAGCCCATTAGGTAAACATGTATGTTGGTAGACATTTTCTGTTCAGTTCAGGTCTTCGACGAGAGCAGACGTGTTTTCGTTTCGTTTCGTTTCGTTCAGTTTGGGTTCCCGAAGAGAATGGACGTTCCCGATCCCCTGCCGGGCTCGTTCGATCTCTTTGGGAAGTTTTGTTTTTGTACGTGTAGATAGTTGTATATACTGTAAGTAAACTGTAAATAGTGATTTTAGTGTAACAAGTGGACCCCCCCCCCCATGTCCCCCTGCGCTGTGGTTGCCTTGGGGCGTGTTGTTGCCTTTGGGCGTGTGTTGTTTTGAGATTGTGTTGTTGGGTCGTTGGTGGTGGGTGTGGTGGTGGTTTCTGTTGTTGGTAAACAGACTCCAAGAAGCCGTACCGGAGCTGGAGTGTCCTCGCTGGTCGAGGGATTCGGTCTGGTGTTCTGGGCGATTTTGGTGGTTTGTGTTGTTGGTGTTCGGTTTTTTGGTTGTTGGCCATATGTAGTGATCTTTTAGCCGTTCTGGCCTTGTCCGTTTTTAGCACGTAAAAAGCACGTTTTCGTTTCGCTCTCGTCGTTTTGCCGTGCTGAATTTGGTGCTTCATTGGCATACTATACTGTGCTATACTACTGCAGTGTGTACATTCGTACCTTGGGTGTGTTGTCTCGTGTTGGCAAAGGCTTGGTCGTGGTGTTTTTTCCGACCACGCCTGGTTTTTCTGTGTAATTTGTGTTGGGTTTCTTTACCTGTCCCCTGTACTTGGTTGATTTTAGTTTTGGGGTTTTTCTTCCTTGTGTTTGCGTGGCCTAGTGCCACAACCACTCGCTGCTATGCCCGGAGGTCGGGATAGCAGCATTGTTAAGTTACAGTTCGTGTCGAGGGGAAGTGTTACTCCTAAGCAAGTTTTTTGTTTGTTGAAAGGAGAATAAGGTTGACATTAAAGATATACAGATGCTGCAGGCCCTGGCAGCCCGGAATACGTATGACTTAAAGTTTAGGGATGATGCTGCCCGCATTAAGGGGGTTTCCTCCCTTAAAGGAGTGGAGGGTCTCACTGTCACCCCATATGATCGCTCTGTGGTGGTGACAGTGTTGTACCTGAATTTTGAGGTGGAACAGGGCCTGGTGGCGAGGGTTCTAAGGCAATACGGGACTGTCTTTGATTCCCATTAGGTTACCTATAATGATGGTGAAATGAAAGGTGTTCTCAACGGGAAGAGGCAGTTCCGTATGGAACTGGATAGGGACATTCCCTCCGTCCTCTTCATAGGGGGTTCGAAGGCCCACATAAGGTACTTCGGGCAGCCCCGCACCTGCTTCCAGTGTAGAGAGGAAGGGCACGAGGCCAAGTCGTGTCCCAACAAACGCTGTGGCAGGTGCCTGCAGTTGGGGCATGACAAGACAACGTGTCCCAACGAGGTGCGGTGCAACCTGTGTGGGGAGGACGGACATGTTTCTGGTGCCTGCCCCACATCATACTCTGCACGTGCTAGTGCAGATGTGGGGCCGGCAGGTGAGCCCTCGCAGTCAGGCCCAGAGTACTCCACTCAAGAGTTGGAGGAGGCTGCACAACAGGTGGAACAGGATTTTCTCGCCTCCTCCAAACAGTGTGAGGAGGGCCCCAGGTCCCCTGAGACAGGCTCTCCATCATCATCCTCACCGCAACCCGTGGAGACTGACGCGATGACAGTGCAGGAGGACCTACAGATCTCTTCGGAAAATGAATCTGTTTCTGCCATGTCAGATGATGGAGAGTCTGCCTCAGAGCCTCCTGCAAAGGATCCACCATCAGGGGAGGGCTGGTTTGATTTTTGTGAAGGGTTGGACCCGGAATCCCCACTAAAGAGGTCGGCCTCAGGCGAGGTGTCAGACCGACCCACCCCGAGTCCACGGAGTAATAAAAAGGCCAGGGCCCAGGTAGATGACACGTAGCCCCTATTTTACCATGGCTGCTGATCCTCTGTCCCTCTTGACCCTGAATGTTAACGGCATGAGGGACAGCCGGAAGCGGTCCAGAATATTTCAGTTTTGTAGATCACTAGGTGTGGACTTCGTTTTCCTCCAGGAGACCCACATTGTGAATGAGGACGATGTCCACACCTGGTCCTTTGAGTGGGGAGGGGGTTTGCACGCTTCCTTTGGTTCTTCGACATCATGTGGTTCAGTTATTTTAGTTTTGCCAAGGTGGACTCCCTTGGTCGGAAAAGTTGATTCTGATCATGAGGGCCGGTTGGTGTGCATAACTATAAAGCACCCTTGTGGGAACCTTTTCCTGTGTAACGTTTACGCTCCTAATCGGCCTTCAGACAGAAGGGACTTTTTCATGACCCTGCCATCCTTCGTTCCTGGCAGTGCCCCTTGTATCCTGGCGGGAGATTTTAACTGTGTCCCCGACACACAGCTTGACCGAATGACCTCTTGTACGTCTTCGCGCTGTAGTGTCGGCATGACGGAATTGGACATGTTTACAAAGAATCACGACATGGTTGACGTTTGGAGAGTGCAACATCCCGGCTCGTCCGTGCTCACTTGGCACCGCCCTGATGGCACGGACGCCTCAAGGCTGGACCGGGTGTACTTTCCACTGGCCCTGTCGCCGAGTGATTGTGACGTTGTGGCATGTCCGATTTCAGATCATGATGCAGTTACTGTCTCCTTTCAACCCCCAGATTCATGGCCAGCAAGGAGGGGGTTCTGGAAAATGAACACAGATATTCTAATGGAGGGTGATTATTGTACCCAGTTTAAGGCCAGGTACGGGGGATGGCGAACTTTGAAGCCGGCATTCTCAACGGGTTTAGAATGGTGGGATGATATCAAGTCTCGCATCAAACAGTTTACGGTTGAGTATTGTGTAGCAAGAGCTCGTCGGAAAAGGGAGGAGTTCCTCTCGCTCTGCTCTAGGGAGAGGAACGGGGACTCCTCCGCACTCCACGCAATCCAGCAGTATCTTGATGAAAAACTACACGGGGCCCGTGTTCGTGCTCGTGTTCATTGTGTGGAGGCGGAGGAAAAACCAACCATCAAATTCTACCAAGACGTCACAAAGTATGCTACTGACCGTCGAATAAAGGCAGTCCGTGACGTCCACGGTACAGTACAGAAGGACCCTCTGGACATCGTAGAAGTGTTTAGAGGATACTATGAACAGCTTTACACCCGGGCAGATGTTGATGAGGGCCTTCAAAAGTCCCTATTAGATAACATTACCAAGACCCCCTCTCAAGAGCAGAACGATGAACTTGGTTCCCCCTTGACTGTAGACGAGCTCTGGAAGGCAGTGGCGAAGATGAAGGGTGGAAAGTCACCTGGGTCCGACGGTATTCCGGTAGAATTCTACAAACGCTTTTATGGTACCGTTGGACACGATCTCCGTGATGTATTCGTCTCTGCCTTCTTTGTTGGCTCGATGAGCCCCTCGCAGCGCACAGGAGAAATAACATTGTTACCCAAGTCTGGTGACCCCCTTGAACCTAAAAACAAGCGACCAATTACCCTTTTAAATGTGGACTACAAGATCCTGGCGAAAACCCTTTGCAACAGGCTAGGCACCGTCATGCCGGATCTTGTAGGGCCTTTTCAGACGTGCGGTGCGGGGACACAGTATTCAGCAGAACCTCTGGTTGGTGCGAGACTTGGTCGAGTATGTGATGGACCGTGATCTTCCTTGTGCGCTTGTC
The DNA here is from genome assembly GCA_029531755.1 of Holothuria leucospilota. Lineage (NCBI taxonomy): Eukaryota > Metazoa > Echinodermata > Holothuroidea > Aspidochirotida > Holothuriidae > Holothuria > Holothuria leucospilota. The sequence goes on from JAIZAY010000610.1 coordinate 29,264, forward strand.
TCCCTCGATCAGGAGAAGGCCTTCGACATGGCTGATCACGGATTCCTTTTTAAAGTCTTGAAGAAGTTCAGTCTGAACTCAGTTTTTGTTAAATGGATCACCTTATTGTATAATAGTGTATATAGTCGTGTTACTGTTAATGGCCTACCGTCGGACCCCTTCAGAGTCCAACGTGGGGTACGGCAGGGATGCCCACTGTCACCTTTGCTCTATGTATTGTTCAGTGAATCCCTCGCGAGAGCCCTCCATGTAGAGCCTATGTTCCGACCTTTTCACATTCCTGGTGGAGCCACAGTCAAGTGCCTCCAGTATGCTGATGATGTTGCTTGCGTAGTCTCTGACCTAGCTTCCTTCAAGGCCCTTACTAGCACCCTGTCCACTTTTCAAAGAGCGACAGGTGCCAGACTGAACCCCACAAAAACCAAAGGACTCCGTTTAGGCAAGTGGCGGTGGAAACAACTGCCCTTCGCGGCTTCATGGGTTGACGACGCCATGAAAATCAATGGAGTCACTTACCTGGAATGAGAAAGTGGAACTGGCGGAAGCTAGGATGACAGACTACGGAGGGCGCTACATTAGTCTGATGGGGAAAGTAACAGTAATTAATAGATTCATTTACCCTCTCTTGTGGTACCCGGGCACCGTTCTGGCTGCTCCAGAAGGTGTCCTTGTGCGACTTGAGAGGGCCGTATTTAAATTCCTATGGTCAGGGAAAACGGAGCTGGTCAGAAGAAAGGTGGTGTACCAGGACCTTAGGCATGGGGGACTGGGCCTTGTCCATTTTCCCTCAAAGCTCCCTTTTCTCCTGGCCAAGTGCGTTTTTAGCGCTGTCAACAGTGAGATGCCGTTTGCCTACTTTGTCCGTTATTGGGGGGGATTGTCACTCCGTGGGTTCTTTCCTTCCCTTTTTAGTAATAGTGTACCCCACAGCGGGAGGCCGTCAAGGACATATTGTCATATGAGGGACACTCTCCGTATGATGTCAACTGTAGGGGACGTTTCGCAGTCCAGTGCGGGGGACCTGTACCAAGCCATCTTTGATGGCTTGGCTGGCCGGGTCCAACCAAGCCACTACGCCTTGTGGCCGGAGGTGTGGCGCGTAGTGCACAGCAGGTCACTAGATTACCGCCGGCGAGACCTGCTGTGGCGAATTGCACATGACGCCATCGTAACTAATCTCAAGCGCCTTTGGTGGCGTCTTGGAGATGGCATTTGCCACCGCACTGGGTGCACAAAGTGGGAGAGTGTTCCACATGTGTTTTGGCATTGTGGCTTTGTGGCCCTCCTCTGGGAGTGGTTTCAAGTCCTGGCTGACCGTCTAACGTTTTGTAACACCTGGGCGGTCAGCCAGGACTATGCTTTGTATGGTCTATTGCCCCCAACGGGCAATACAAGTGTTCGGGGCATACTTACGTTTGTTTCGGCCTCCATTAAGCTAGCTATATGGAGAGACCGATGTAATATTGTTTTTAACCGAGGGGGGAGACCTGCAGACGTCGTCCTGGCGTCGGTGAGGACGGAGATTAAACTGAGGGTTGAGGCCGACTTCGTTCGTCTGCCAAGGTCGACGTTCGGCAGGCGCTGGGGGCCAATTGCTTCGGTGCGGGCGGGGCGGGTGATAGTTAACCTGTAGTTTTGCGTGAATAAATTTGTAAATTGTCCCATGTAATTAACCTTTGTATATTGTACATAGTACATAGTACACAATTTTTTGTTTGTAGGTGCATGTAAATAGTTTGCTGTTGCGTTTCTGCCCGGTCCGGTTTGGGTTTTCGCCCTTTGTTTCGGAGTGCCCGTTTCTACGTACTTAAAAAGCACGTAAAACGCTCACCTTTGTATATAGTCCTTTGTACATAGCAACACAATTTTTTGTTTGTAGGTGCATGTAAATAGTTTGCTGTTGCGTTTTTGCCCTGGCCGGTTTGGGTTCTCGCCCTTTGTTTCTCAGTGCCCGTTTCTACGTACTTAAAAAGCTCACTTTACACTCTCATTCAAATTCTTTAAATTCAAAATTTCAGTTCAGGTCTTTGACGAGAGCAGACGTGTTTCGTCGAGCTCTCGTTGCTTTGCCGTGCTCAACCTTATCACTGTGTGATAGCTGTACTACTAATTGCAATTGTGCATAAAAGCTTATAGCGTGCTTGTGTTGTAGTTGATAAGTAGGTCTGGTCGTGTCCATTTGTTTGCGACCGCGCTTTGTTTCTGTGTAGCTTGTGTTTTTCTTACTTCCTCTTTTTTGGCCTTTGTAAAACTAGTTGAGGTTTTTTTTCCTCCTTTCGTGGCCTCGAGCCACACAAACTGGTGCTATGCCCGGAAGTCGGGATAGCACAATTGTTAAGTTGGAGTTTTCGTCTGGGGTGAGTGTCCCTCCCCCACAGGCGTTTACTGTGTTAAAAGACAATGGTGTCGAAATTAAAGAAATAGAGATGTTGCAGGCGCTTGAGGCCCGCAACACGTATGACCTTAAGTTTAAGTCTGATGCTGCCCGTGTTAAGGGTGTGTCATGCCTGAAGGGGGTAGAGGGGCTCACTGTCACCCCATATGATGGCTCTGTGACGGTGACAGTGCTTTACCTTCCCTTCGAGGTAGATCAGCGCCTGGTTGCGAGGGTTCTTAGTCAGTACGGAACTGTCTCTGAAATGTGGTGGTGTAAATATACTGGGGGTGAGTTGAAAGGTATATTTAACGGCAAGAGACAGTTCCGTATGGAACTGGTGAGGGACATTCCATCCTTCCTCTTCATAGGGGGTTCCAAGGCCCACATTAGGTACTTTTGTCAGCCCCGTACCTGTTTTAGATGTGGAGAGCAGGGGCACGAAGCCAAGTCGTGTCCCAACAGACGATGTGGGAAATGCTTGCAGTTGGGGCACGGCAAGGCAGAGTGCCCCAACGAGGTACGGTGCAACCTCTGTGAGGAGGAGGGACATGTGTTTGGCGCCTGCCCCACATCGTACTCTGCTCATGTCACTGCAGATGTGGGGTCGGCACCTGAACCCTCGCAAACAGGCCCACAGTATTCAACTCAGGAATTAGAGGAGGCGGCTCTTGAGGTGGAACAGGACTTCCTTGCCTCCAAGCAGTGTGAGGGAGGTACTGGAACTCCTGAGGTAGACTCTCCGCCACCCTTAGCAACGACACCCAGTCATGTTGAAATGACGTCTGTTCAACCCGGACAGGTTGAAATAATGACAGTAGAGGAGGACCTCGATCTGTCCTCAGACTCGGCGATGTCGGATGGCGGGGAGCGTGCCTCAGAGCCCCCTCCAAAGGATCCACCTTCGGGGGAGGGTTGGTTTGATTTGTGTGAGGGGGAGGGGCCAGAGTCTGCACTAAAGAGGTCGGCTTCGGGAGAAGTATCAGACAGGGGAACCCATCACTCTGGGACGCCCGTACCAAGCCCACGGATTAAAAAGATAAGGGCCCAGTCAGAGTATTTAGTGTGAATGGTTTTGCCTTTTTGTGTCCCCGTTTTCTTTTGGGGTTTCTGTTCTGTTTGTGTCTGTGCTCATGCATGCCACAAAGTTTTTTTTTTTGGTAGTTCAGTGTAAATAGGTTTGCTTTGTTTCAAATTAGGTCCGCCCGGCTACAAGCATGTAAAGAGCACATCACATTGTTAATACTGTAAATAGTGGGGGTTGGCCACATGAATGCTGGCCTGGTGTATATAGTTGTCCTTGTGTTTCATGTCACGTCCGGTGCTTTGTTCCGGAGCACCCATAGTTACAAAAAAGCATTGAACAGACTCAACCTGAACACTCTTCTGTTGATGTAAATGGGTATGTAAATAGTTTTGCCTAGTGAGATTGTAAATAGTCCTATGTAACTAGTTTGGGTTCGGGGTGGTTTTGTACGTAGTTATCGCAGAAATTTTGTTTGCTAGCGCAATGTACAGAATTCTGTAAATAGTTCACCTTTGCAGTTTTGTCCGGTCAGGTTTAAGTTCTCCTTTGTTTCTTCGTGCCCGTTTCTACGTACGTAAAAAGCTAGCTGTACATAGTTATCACAGACATTTTGTTTGCTAGCGCAATGTACAGAATTCTGTAAATAGTTCAGAGTTATGTTTTTGTCCGGTCAGGTTTAAATTCTACTTTGTTTCCTCGTGCCCGTTTCTACGTACGTAAAAAGCTCAACCCCACACCATCCAGAACACGTCCTGGGTAGGACGTTAAACTGCATCCGGTTGTGGAGCTTGTTAAAGCGTGGGGATAATGAGGTTACCCTTTGCCACAACTGCCTCCGGGACACCCTTGGGCAAGGTGCGCCTGTATTTTTGGCCCAGTTTTGTTCAGTTTTTTGTTTTTGTGTAAATAGTGTATATAGTGTACATAGTGTAAATATAGCAAGTTGACTCCACCCCGGACCCCTCGTGGCAGGTGGACCCCGCCCCGGACCCCTCGTGGCCCCTGTTGTTGGTGTCTGGTTTTTTTGGTTGTTGGCGGTATGTAGTATTATTGGTTTAGGGTGGCCGGGGGGGGGGGAGGTTGGTCTGTTGGGTATTTGGGTTGTTGTCAGTGTGTGTATGGTTCTATTGTTGTAATGAACATACTTTTCTGTTTGATTTGGTGGTGTGTGGATAGTTTTGCATTTATGTTCCTGTCCGATCCGGTTTGAGTTTGTTTCTTGTTCGTATGTGCCGTTTCCATGCACTTAAAAAGCTCTTTAAATTCAAAATCATTCGAAAGGACCCATCAGGCTTTGGTCTAAAAAATACTGATGAGATAAATTCATTACGAGAGTGTGAAGTTCTTTCAAGAACACCTTTTGAGAGAAGTTTCTCAATTTCTTCTTGCAAAACCAGTTCTTCATTAGTGTTTAATTTGGCATATTTACACTTGGACTTGTACCATCTTATAGGTTTGTCCTGGTCAATTTCAATGCCATATCCATTGACACAATTCAGAATTACAGGATCACTAGTAATTTCTTGCCATTGCTTTTGAAAGTATTTCAATCTACCAGCTGTAAGTACTGGTACCGAGTTTAAGCAAATGGAACTCACTTCACCTCATTTGGTTAATTCTTTGAGTTCTTGTTGGCCATGGTGTTTGGCCCCTTTGGCAGCGTTCTGTTGTAGTACTGCCGACCTTGGCGGTTGCCTAAAAAAGGCTGATAACGATGAGTTCGTCCACGACCGGTAAATTTACTCCGGCCAAACCCTCTGCTTCTGCCACGAGAGGGAGCCATACAACGCTTGCTAATCTTATTTGCGTCGCTAATATCTCTTAACTGCTGTGTAATGTTATCTCCAAACAAATATTTTGAACTTTCAAATTCCGTATTTTTATCGCAGAGGGTTTTGTACTCTGCTTTTAGCTCAGGGCGCATCAAGTCTCCTCGAAATGCATTGAGATCTACGTTAGCAGATCCAAGAAGTGCCAGAGCATCTGCTACTTTTATTAGCAGTGTATCTTTATCCATGATGGCTTTGCTTCCAACACAATCATTAAGAAGAGAAGTTAATGCAGACATGGCTTTGACATTTAATGTCTGAATTTTTTGCAGTTTCATGTCTCTTGTACGGGTAGCCATTTGTAGATGGTCCCAAATTGGTTTGTTACAGTGAGTGGTTTCCAACAACTCCACATTTTCTGGCCTTAGGTATTTACTGCATTTTTCTTTGATTTTTGCCGGCTTGAGTTTAGCTTTACAGATATTCAACACAAGTATTGCTACTTTGTCTTGGACTTTGGGTCCATTTTCTTGAGCCAAATTAAGCTCAGCTGTAATATCACCGAAAACCTGTTCACCGGCATCTAAAGAACAAATGTCAGGCTCTTTTGTGCTACCACTCAGTAAATCTTCAAGATCATTGTCTAAATCAAAATGTTCTGAATCCTCCTTTTCTCCAAAAGGAGACGCATGTAAAGCCTCCTGATTTGCTGGAAATGGTGAGTCATCCACCTCATGAGTCGGAGGCTTGACATTTACTGCCGGAACCAATTTCTCCGACAAAAGTTTAATTTGTGCCTGCATTTGCAGCAACATAGATTTATAGTCAGTATCGACTGTAGATGTGCCTTCTCCTGATGGAGATGCCAATGTCGTGGCTTGACTTTGCTCTGTGGCATTGGGAAGTGAATGCACTTCCTCTTCTTCGTAATCCAGTAGGTCCATATCCTATCTGTTTCTTACAACGTAAGCCAACACAGGGCTTCAAACTGTTATGGTTTTACCAAATCCTCTTGAAAGGACAATTAAATTTTTCTCACCAACGGCACTATTGCTTCTGCTCTAGTATTTACATTTTAAGCAAACTAGAGTCTCTAGTCTTAGTTGGTTAGCACGTCTTGATTAGAGCAATTAAAGCTTTTGATAAGAGCAATTAAATTTTGCTCGCAAACGGCACAATTTCCTCAACAGTTAGAACAACTTTCACTGCTTTAAGGTTGTGTACATACATATAATATGTGAATGTACAATTTTTTCACAAGCGTGAAGAACAATTAACGACAATCTCTACCCAGCAAAATACTGGGAGTGATGAAATCTGACACTAAAAAGCAAAATACTTTTAGTGTGCCCTGAATACTTGCTGTAACACCACATGCCTAGCAAAATACTGGCAGTGTACGTTTTCACTAACCTGATGAAAAATTGAAACGTCAAGCAAGCTCAGGAAGACTCTAACTGTACACAGCACGGGTTAAGAAATATTTTACTTACCAAGCGTTGCTTTCACTGTTCAGGACGAGAGTGAATCCACGTGCGTTAAATTGCATGACTATTTTCTGTGTGTATGCTAAGATTCAGTTACGTAACACACGTCGACTGGACAATGCCCCAGTTCAATGAAAGCCACAGCCAGCTAGCTTGACTGTCGAGGTCGCATTGTTAACAACAATACAATGCAGGTAGCATACACGTAACTACAGATAGTGTAGCACAGTTCAGTAGAGTCTTACAAGGAGTCATGAAAGTATTAGAACAAACACAACCCCAACTTGGCATATTTGAAGAGGCGGCTGCAAAATGCGTCCGTTCTCTTCAAATCCATATCACTTACCTAAATACTCTGACTGGGACCTTATCTTTTTAATCCGTGGGCTCGGTACGGGCGTCCCAGAGTGATGGGTTCCCCTGTCTGATACTTCGCCTGAAGCCGACCTCTTTAGTGCAGACTCTGGCCCCTCCCCCTCACACAAATCAAACCAACCCTCCCCCGAAGGTGGATCCTTTGGAGGAGGCTCTGAGGCACGCTCCCCGCCATCCGACATTGCCGAGTCTGAGGACAGATCGAGGTCCTCCTCTGTCATTATTTCAACCTGACCGGGTGTCGCTGCCAACGATGGCGGAGAGTCTGCCTCAGGAGTCCCAGTACCCCCCTCACACTGCTTGGAGGCAAGGAAGTCCTGCTCAACCTCAAGTGCCGCCTCCTTTTTTTAATT
>JAIZAY010000262.1:0-67977 GCA_029531755.1 Holothuria leucospilota
GCGTCGGATTACACATTTTATCGTACCTACTAGTGCTATGTCGACTACATGTTTACCGAAGAAATTGGAAAATTTTGCGACCGGCAAGACCACGGCTTCCTGAGCTTTACCCCGCCCCGTCCCTCCCCCACCCCTATTGGTGCCATTTATAAGGCAGGCTACTAAGAAACATTAATTACATGCCATGCTATAAACATCAATAGCGTAATATTCAAGCATTTTGAATCCAATTTTGGGGGCGTGTTTCAGGCAATTAATTAAAGTACGGTACCAATATTTAAGTATGCAGGTGAAAAGGGGTGATCGCTCCAGCTCCCGACCCCCTTACATCCGGCACTTCTACTTGTATATCACACAACGTAACACTTTAGACTACTAATATTAATTATAGTGCGCTGGAGTATCAGCATTGTTGTGGCTTAGTTGGTATGGCGCTCGACTCCGACTGTTGAGTACGTGAGTTCAAGTCCTCCCGGAGACTGGGAGGCGTGTGCTTTTTCTCGTTTTGCGGTGTTAATGCTGTGGAACTGTCGACTTTTTACAGTTGTTTTTCTCTTTCATATCTTCCTTTTTGTAGCTTTTATCGACTTCTCTTCGTCCCCACTTTTTCTTTTCTTAATTAGGCTTCGTTTTGTTAATCATATCTTACCGCAAATTTCCAAATCAGGTCACTACACGCTATTGCATGTAGCCTACATTATCAAGTCGTACACCCCCCCCCCCCCAAAAAAAAATTTGGACGTTGCATTTTTTTCGGTTGAAATTGCAAATAGTTTTATGAATGTTTTTCCCATTCATAGATGAAACCGATTCTATATTTCATGTAATTTGCATTTGATACGAAAGGTATCAATAAAGACAGGGCTCCCGGCTACTTTAGTAGCCGGGAGACCTGTCTTTATTGATACCAAATTTGCCTAGGTTCCTAAAGCAACTCTTGTTTCTAAAGGAAAGCCACTCTGAACTGAATATTCATAAATGACCGACTGTAAAATGCTCTTCTTGTATTGCAACTATGGATTAAGTTTCTTAGGGGGTAGGGCTAAGCATCTGCCAACAATAGGTGACCATTGTCCACGTTTCATGGTGCGATGATTTGTAAAAGAAGACAGCGGTTCCTTTAAACTTGACCAAGTCTCCCTCCGCGTTTTCCCTGCCGTCTTGAGGGGGCGCTCCACCATTCCATAAAATTGCACTTTTGCTGGGGGAAGGGTGAACCCTCTACATGTAGTCCCTAAAAATTTTGTTTGGGTTGATTTTTGACCCTGTTATGAGAGGGCAGTGAATCCTTTGTTAGATGTATTTTGGTAGTGACTGAGTTGGAGATTATGCGCGTACGTGTACCACCAATCATTCTTCCATTGATAATTCGAGTATAGTTACTTGATTTTTGTCTGTTTGAAGGCCTTTGAAAAGTTGTAGGTCACAAGCAAGTAAATCCTCGAACTCGAGCGCTGAAAATGTCAGTTGTGTTCGAGTTGGAGGATTTGTGCTCTTGAGACCAAGGAAGTCAGAAAGGCAGGGGACTGATCGTCGTCGGGACAGTGGTGAAACCAATGGGGGTAGGTGCCATGTATGTCCCTCGTCGAGGACGGATCCCCCGCAAGGTCGTTTAAATTTCCCAGTGTAGTCGGGAAACGTTGAAATATGAAGTAGTCCACAAAAGCCAGTCGCCCCTTGTGGTTTACTTGATATTTGAGGGGATATCCTGTAGTAAATCCCCCAAATTTTCCAATTTCACGCCTAAAAACCCAAAATGCGCACCGAAAATTTTGAATTTTACTACTGAGCCTCGGACGACCTTACGGCACTCCGTTTCCCTTGTCGGGACTTCAGGCTGCAGTCACCCTACGTAGGGAAGTTTGGACCCCTGTCGCGCAAATCATTCTGGCGCTACCCCCGGCCAGCGTCGGGATTACACATTTTATCGTACCTACTAGTGCTATGTCGACTACATGTTTACCGAAGAAATTGGAAAATTTTGCGACCGGCAAGACCACGGCTTCCTGAGCTTTACCCCGCCCCGTCCCTCCCCCACCCCTATTGGTGCCATTTATAAGGCAGGCTACTAAGAAACATTAATTACATGCCATGCTATAAACATTCATGTACTTTCTATATGAATAAACATAAATTTTAACTCTCTTTGAGTCAACCAAAGTGTAATTACACTCGAGTGTTTTTTTTTTTTTTCACTCTTCTGCTTTCCCAGATAAAGTTATTTTAGCACAACCTGTGAATCTCATTCACTGTATGGGATGAACAAAATTCTACAATAAATAAATGAATCCTCTGTAATGATCACATATGAATACATTTGTCTATAGAACAGCTCAAACTGGTACATTAGCCTTTGTTTAAAGGAATAACACAACATTGTTAACAACATCCCTTGGATGTGAGATTAAAGAAATCAAGTCGTTTCTGCAATCACAGTATACAGAACCCCACAAACAGTCCATGAACAACCTTACTAAGGAAATAAGTCCTGGAAAATCTATTTTCCCAAAACTGCCTCTGCAAAAGTCTTTTTATCCAGTATTGGCTTCTTGTAAAATTCAGCAAACGTTCTTTCCGAAGACCAGCCAGCCGTATGAAGGATTTCTTCCACTGGAAGGTTCTTACTAACAGCTGCCGAAACAGCAGCAGCTCTTGTACTGTGAGCGCCATACTGACTCACATCAATACCGGAGTTCCCCAGTATTTCTTTAATCCAACGAGATAAAGTGTCCCTTGACACTGGTTTATGCGGCGGTACATAGCTAATAAAGAGCTGTGTTTCACTTCCTCTTAAAGGTGAAGTTATCTGTATGTAACGTTCCAGCAAGTTGTATACATCTAAAGTTTCGTCTTCATAGTAGGCAGTTTAACACAACTTGCACTGGCCTCGAGCCTGGCCGTGATTGCTTTAGTTTGTTGGGCAACATAAATATAGCTTTCCCCTGAGTGACATGAAGGTTGTTGATATCTAATAACTGTAATGTTTGTAACCTTTGGGCTGAAATAAGTGCAACGAGCATCAATAATTTCTGGGTAAGTTGTTTCAGTGATAAATCTGATGTTGAATACATGGACCTTAAAAGGTTTAATACTTTAGAGACATCCCAAATAGTTTTGTACTTCGGCTTTGGGGTCCTGAGTTCGAAAACACCTTTGAGGAACCTTCTAACTAGAGGATGTGATCCAATGGTATATCTGTGATTAAAATCAAGTAATGCAGAAAGGGCAGAACGAGCACTGTTCATTGCACTGTAGCTCAGCCCTGCTTGGTACAGAGTTGTTAAGAATTGAAGTACCTCATTTATAGATGGCTGAAATGGTTTAACCCGTCTTGTTGAGCAGAATTGAAACCACTTGTTCTGGTAACTGCTGTACTGCTTTTTGGTGGGTTGCCGCCATGATGCCATGAGTATGGCGGATGTGTCTTCTGAAATGCCACAGTTTCGCAATCTTTGCCTGAGACTAGGCATGCCAGTAATCTCATGTTCTGATGTAGAGAGTGCGACTGGTTTTGCTCGCCTGGCATTAGAAGCGTTCGTTTTGTCATTGGAAGGTACCTTGGCGTATCTATGATCATGTGCAACATTTTGCCGTACCAGTGCTGAGTTGGCCAGGCTGGTAAAATGAGAACACCCTTGGCATGGTCTATCTTTATCTTCTGTAGGGTTTTGGATATCAGGCTGAAAGGAGGGAATGCATAAGAATAATAATTTTGCCAGCTAATGGAAAATGCATCTATGGCAAAAGCTTCTGGGTCTGGTGTCCAAGACACAAATTGACATATTTGCTTGTTTATACGGGAAGCAAACAAATCCACTTCCAACTGTCCCCATAAAAGAGTTATTTCATGAAATAGTTTGGGGTTCAACATCCACTCCGTATTAGTCCTAAATTTCCGTGACAAGGTGTCTGCCTTGACATTACTTTCCCCTGGTACATGGGCACATGATAGCCAAATATTCCGGGCAGAAGACCACTCCCAAATGAGTTTAGCTATTGAATTACATTGGGGTGAATGTAAGCCACCCATAGATTTGACATAAGCCACAGCAGTTGAGCTGTCAGTCAGTATTCTGATATGTTTTCCATGGCAATCCGCCATTAAGGCTTTAAGGCAGAAATAAATTGCCAAAATTTCAAGTACATTAATGTGCAAGGTTTTCTCATTTTCAGTCCATTTCCCTTGTGCCTTAGTTGCTAGGGTAGGTGAATATCCACCCCAGCCCACTAAGGAAGCATCTGTTTTTAATATTAAATCTGGATCGGATTCAAGAATATGGTTATATGCAGTGGCAAGATTTTCTTGCCACCAGTCAAGTTCTTTAAGGTCTGTTGCTGAAACACAAATTTGTGAATCAAAATTTCCTTGATTTCTCTTTAATGATTCGATTTTGATCATCTCCAGGTCTCTATAATGAAGAGGCCCGTAACGTACGCCAGGAAAGAGTGACACCAGCATACCAATAATATGCGCAAGGTCCCTTATAGTTTTCATTTGCTTACCCTTAAACTTTTGAATTTCAGACAGGGTAGCAGCAACTCTTTCAGGTTTGGGCCGGACAGTCATAGTTTGTGAATTTAACACAAACCCGAGAAACGTTAAAGTGTTTCTTGGTTCTAAGACAGATTTATCCGGGTGTATAATGAAACCTACTTTTTGGAACAGATGCACTGCTTGAGTAACTGCATATAGACAGTCACGTTTGGAACTGGCCTGAATATAAATATCGTCAATATAAGCAAGGCAGGAAATTCCTAATTTACGTAGTTCTGACAAAATAGGTTTGAGCAGTTTTGTAAATATACGAGGTGCTGATGCCAGCCCATTAGGTAAACATGTATATTGGTAGACATTTTCTTTGTATAGAAATCTTAGGAATTTCCAACTACCCTGGCTGACAGGCACAGAATAGTACGCATCTTTGAGATCAACAGATGCCATAAAGCAATTAGGTTCCATAAGTTTAAGTGCAGATTGCAGAGTGTCCATTTTAAAATGGTAGTACTTTACACTCTCATTCAAATTCTTTAAATTCAAAATCATTCGAAAGGACCCATCAGGCTTTGGTCTAAAAAATACTGATGAGATAAATTCATTACGAGAGTGTGAAGTTCTTTCAAGAACACCTTTTGAGAGAAGTTTCTCAATTTCTTCTTGCAAAACCAGTTCTTCATTAGTGTTTAATTTGGCATATTTACACTTGGACTTGTACCATCTTATAGGTTTGTCCTGGTCAAATTCAATGTCATATCCATTGACACAATTCAGAATTACAGGATCACTAGTAATTTCTTGCCATTGCTTTTGAAAGTATTTCAATCTACCAGCTGTAAGTACTGGAACCGAGTTTAAGCAAATGGAACTCACCTCACCTGATTTGGTTAATTCTTTGAGTTCTTGTTGGCCATGGTGTTTGGCCCCTTTGGCAGCGGTCTGTTGTAGTACTGCCGACCTTGGCGGTTGCCTAAAAAAGGCTGATAACGATGAGTTCGTCCACGACCGGTAAATTTACTCCGGCCAAACCCTCTGCTTCTGCCACGAGAGGGAGCCATGCAACGCTTGCTAATCTTATTTGCGTCGCTAATATCTCTTAACTGCTGTGTAATGTTATCTCCAAACAAATATTTTGAACTTTCAAATTCCGTATTTTTATCGCAGAGGGTTTTGTACTCTGCTTTTAGCTCAGGGCGCATCAAGTCTCGTCGAAATGCATTGAGATCTACGTTAGCAGATCCAAGAAGTGCCAGAGCATCTGCTACATTTATTAGCAGTGTATCTTTATCCATGATGGCTTTGCTTCCAACACAATCATTAAGAAGAGAAGTTAATGCAGACATGGCTTTGACATTTAATGTCTGAATTTTTTGCAGTTTCATGTCTCTTGTACGGGTAGCCATTTGTAGATGGTCCCAAATTGGTTTGTTACAGTGAGTGGTTTCCAACAACTCCACATTTTCTGGCCTTAGGTATTTACTGCATTTTTCTTTGATTTTTGCCGGCTTGAGTTTAGCTTTACAGATATTCGACACAAGTGTTGCTACTTTGTCTTGGACTTTGGGTCCATTTTCTTGAGCCAAATTAAGCTCAGCTGTAATATCACCGAAAACCTGTTCACCGGCATCTAAAGAACAAATGTCAGGCTCTTTTGTGCTACCACTCAGTAAATCTTCAAGATCATTGTCTAAATCAAAATGTTCTGAATCCTCCTTTTCTCCAAAAGGAGACGCATGTAAAGCCTCCTGATTTGCTGGAAATGGTGAGTCATCCACCTCATGAGTCGGAGGCTTGACATTTACTGCCGGAACCAATTTCTCCGACAAAAGTTTAATTTGTGCCTGCATTTGCAGCAACATAGATTTATAGTCAGTATCGACTTTAGATGTGCCTTCTCCTGATGAAGATGCCAATGTTGTGGCTTGACTTTGCTCTGTGGCATTGGGAAGTGAATGCACTTCCTCTTCTTCATAATCCAGTAGGTCCATATCCTATCTGTTTCTTACAACGTAAGCCAACACAGGGCTTCAAACTGTTATGGTTTTACCAAATCCTCTTGAAAGGACAATTAAATTTTTCTCACCAACGGCACTATTGCTTCTGCTCTAGTATTTACAATTTAAGCAAACACGAGACTCGAGACTTCGTTGGTACGCCCGACTTGATAAGAGCAATTAAAGCTTTGATAAGAGCAATTAAATTTTGCTCGCAAACGGCACAATTTCCTCAACAGTTAGAACAACTGTCACTGCTTTAAGGTTGTGTACATACATATAATATGTGAATGTACAATTTTTTCACAAGCGTGAAGAACAATTAACGACAATCTCTACCCAGCAAAATACTGGGAGTGATGAAATCTGACACTAAAAAGCAAAATACTTTTAGTGTGCCCTGAATACTTGCTGTAACACCACATGCCTAGCAAAATACTGGCAGTGTAACGTTTTCACTAACCTGATGAAAAATTGAAACGTCAAGCAAGCTCAGGAAGACTCTAACTGTACACAGCACGGGTTAAGAAATATTTTACTTACCAAGCGTTGCTTTCACTGTTCAGGACGAAAGTGAATCCACGTGCGTTAAAATTGCATGACTATTTTCTGTGTGTATGCTAAGATTCAGTTACGTAACACACGTCGACTGGACAATGCCCCAGTTCAATGAAAGCCACAGCCAGCTAGCTTGACTGTCGAGGTCGCATTGTTAACAATACAATGCAGTAGCATACACGTAACTACAGATAGTGTAGCACAGTTCAGTAGAGTCTTACAAGGAGTCATGAAAGTATTAAAACAAACACAACCCCAACTTGGCATATTTGAAGAGGCGGCTGCAAAATGCGTCCGTTCTCTTCAAATCCAAAACAAGCACTGAGCTTGGCTATCCAATCCTGCAATCTCATGGAATTCCGTAATGAATGGAATAGGCGAGGTAGAATTACATGCCATGCTATAAACATCAATAGCGTAATATTCAAGCATTTTGAATCCAATTTTGGGGGCGTGTTTCAGGCAATTAATTAAAGTACGGTACCAATATTTAAGTATGCAGGTGAAAAGGGGTGATCGCTCCAGCTCCCGACCCCCTTACATCCGGCACTTCTACTTGTATATCACACAACGTAACACTTTAGACTACTAATATTAATTATAGTGCGCTGGAGTATCAGCATTGTTGTGGCTTAGTTGGTATGGCGCTCGACTCCGACTGTTGAGTACGTGAGTTCAAGTCCTCCCGGAGACTGGGAGGCGTGTGCTTTTTCTCGTTTTGCGGTGTTAATGCTGTGGAACTGTCGACTTTTTACAGTTGTTTTTCTCTTTCATATCTTCCTTTTTGTAGCTTTTATCGACTTCTCTTCGTCCCCACTTTTTCTTTTCTTAATTAGGCTTCGTTTTGTTAATCATATCTTACCGCAAATTTCCAAATCAGGTCACTACACGCTATTGCATGTAGCCTACATTATCAAGTCGTACACCCCCCCCCCCCCCAATTTGGACGTTGCATTTTTTTCGGTTGAAATTGCTAATAGTTTTATGAATGTTTTTCCCATTCATAGATGAAACCGATTCTATATTTCATGTAATTTGCATTTGATACGAAAGGTATCAATAAAGACAGGGCTCCCGGCTACTTTAGTAGCCGGGAGACCTGTCTTTATTGATACCAAATTTGCCTAGGTTCCTAAAGCAACTCTTGTTTCTAAAGGAAAGCCACTCTGAACTGAATATTCATAAATGACCGACTGTAAAATGCTCTTCTTGTATTGCAACTATGGATTAAGTTTCTTAGGGGGTAGGGCTAAGCATCTGCCAACAATAGGTGACCATTGTCCACGTTTCATGGTGCGATGATTTGTAAAAGAAGACAGCGGTTCCTTTAAACTTGACCAAGTCTCCCTCCGCGTTTTCCCTGCCGTCTTGAGGGGGCGCTCCACCATTCCATAAAATTGCACTTTTGCTGGGGGAAGGGTGAACCCTCTACATGTAGTCCCTAAAAATTTTGTTTGGGTTGATTTTTGACCCTGTTATGAGAGGGCAGTGAATCCTTTGTTAGATGTATTTTGGTAGTGACTGAGTTGGAGATTATGCGCGTACGTGTACCACCAATCATTCTTCCATTGATAATTCGCGTATAGTTACTTGATTTTTGTCTGTTTGAAGGCCTTTGAAAAGTTGTAGGTCACAAGCAAGTAAATCTCGAACTCGAGCGCTGAAAATGTCAGTTGTGTTCGAGTTGGAGGATTTGTGCTCTTGAGACCAAGGAAGTCAGAAAGGCAGGGGACTGATCGTCGTCGGGACAGTGGTGAAACCAGATGGGGGTAGGTGCCATGTATGTCCCTCGTCGAGGACGGATCCCCCGCAAGGTCGTTTAAATTTCCCAGTGTAGTCGGGAAACGTTGAAATATGAAGTAGTCCACAAAAGCCAGTCGCCCCTTGTGGTTTACTTGATATTTGAGGGGATATCCTGTAGTAAATCCCCAAATTTTCCAATTTCACGCCTAAAAACCCAAAATGCGCACCGAAAATTTTGAATTTTACTACTGAGCCTCGGACGACCTTACGGCACTCCGTTTCCCTTGTCGGGACTTCAGGCTGCAGTCACCCTACGTAGGGAAGTTTGGACCCCTGTCGCGCAAATCATTCTGGCGCTACCCCCGGCCAGCGTCGGGATTACACATTTTATCGTACCTACTAGTGCTATGTCGACTACATGTTTACCGAAGAAATAGGAAAATTTTGCGACCGGCAAGACCACGGCTTCCTGAGCTTTACCCCGCCCCGTCCCTCCCCCACCCCTATTGGTGCCATTTATAAGGCAGGCTACTAAGAAACATTAATTACATGCCATGCTATAAACATCAATAGCGTAATATTCAAGCATTTTGAATCCAATTTTGGGGGCGTGTTTCAGGCAATTAATTAAAGTACGGTACCAATATTTAAGTATGCAGGTGAAAAGGGGTGATCGCTCCAGCTCCCGACCCCCTTACATCCGGCACTTCTACTTGTATATCATATCACACAACGTAACACTTTAGACTACTAATATTAATTATAGTGCGCTGGAGTATCAGCATTGTTGTGGCTTAGTTGGTATGGCGCTCGACTCCGACTGTTGAGTACGTGAGTTCAAGTCCTCCCGGAGACTGGGAGGCGTGTGCTTTTTCTCGTTTTGCGGTGTTAATGCTGTGGAACTGTCGACTTTTTCGAACTGTGAGTGGAGTGGACCATTGTATATACTTGTAAATAATTTAAGTTAATATGAAATCTCAGATTGCTTTTAATGTAATAACAAAAGGGCCAGAGAGTAATGTCTCCTGTAAATCGAACTGTGAGTGGAGTGGTCCATTGTATATACTTGTAAATAGTTAAAGTAAATATGAAATCTCCGATTGCTTTTAATGTAATAACAAAAGGGCAAGAGATTAAAGTCTCCTAAAAAAAAAAAAAAAGGAACTGTCGACTTTTTACAGTTGTTTTTCTCTTTCATATCTTCCTTTTTTTTCGCAAGATGGCGTCTTTGAAACGCGATGCTACCCTGCAACTTCGTTCAGATGTTAGTGTTGGAATAGATAAAGTGTTTGAGTTTTTGAAAAGTTACGGTGTTAATCCTGCTGATCATTTAGTAGCGGTGCAAGGGCTGCCAGGTAGATTTTGGGATGTCACCTTTTCAAGTGTCTATTGGATGAGGAAATTTTTCCCTCCTTTGTCTCGAGCGAATGGCTACACTGTGAGTCCGTATACCAATTCCGCAACGACTGTAGTTACCGTTTTGTACGTTCCTCATGAACTGGACGATAATGTGGTCCGTTTTGTTTTGGGAAAATACGGTAATGTTGTGTGTGGTAGATTTGTAACCTTTGCTGATTACCCTCATGTCTACAACGGAAAAAGACAATACCAAATACAACTTCATAGTGACATTCCCTCCTCTATTCGTCTCGGGGGGAGGAATTGCTGGGTACGCTACTATGGCCAACCTAGGACCTGTTTAAAGTGCGGAGGGAAAGGCCATAATGTTAAAGACTGCCAGGAAACGGTGTGCTTTAAGTGCCAGAGTTTGGGACATATTGCGAAAGAATGTGTTGCCGAAATAAAGTGCTCTGTTTGTGAAAAAGTTGGTCACTCCCACAAAGAATGTCCCGTTTCCTTCGCGAATAAAATCAATCCCGCCCCTTTAAGATGGATTGCTAGTAATGCAGAAATTGATGGCTGTGAGGATGAAAGTGATGAGGCTGAGACTGTAGCTGTGACTAACCCAACCACATTACAAAATACTCAAGGAGCTGAAGCCAACACGGCTGAAAATACTAGTGTCATCGAGACACACATGGAAGTAGATATGGAAAGTCAAAGCCAAAGTCAAAGCCTCTTTAAATGTGTCCAAGGAACATTATTACCTAACCCCCCAACCTGTGAACATGAATTGGTTAGCAAACAAACGGCTGAGCAGAAGGAAAGTCAAATCGCCATGGACACTTCAAAGGAACAATTGCCTATATCCTTGTCGGCTGAGGAACCCAAAGTTCACTCCCCACTAAACCGCGATACAGAAGAAGTTGACAAACATGTTGCTCACCCAGTTGTTTCAGATGCTTGTGCTAGTGTCCCTCCCTCTACGAATAATCCCGAGGAAGTTGACACCAACATAGAAAGTCAAGCCTTAACAGAAAGTACGAGGGAACAATTGCCTACATCCCCGTCTACAGAGAAACCCGTAGATCAAAGTCCCCTTCCTCCCAGTGAACAGGGGTCTACTCCAGTGACCCTACCAACTGAAAATGGTGCAGACCGATCCGCATACAAGCTTAAGAGTACCTTTTTTACGGAAAGTACTGCGAAGGAATCCAAATCCTCCAAAGACTCAGAAGACTGGGTTACCATACGAAGGGGAAGGTCCACTTCTCAACCCGCATCCAGAAATCAGAGACTAAGCAGGTCGAGATCTAACATTCGTGTCCCTTTTGAAGACCCGTCAGACAGCGTAAGGATGACCCAAATCTTTTTGGAGGATGAACCCTGGCATTCTTGCTACCTTAAAGGATGCCGAGAAACCTTTTCAAGTTTTCAAGGATTAAAGGAACATGTTTCCAGGGAGCACCCAAAACTGAAGAAACGTAACTATCCATGTCCTCGGAAATCATGCAAAACCGTGACTAATAACCCCAAGGAATGGATTCTCCACATTGCAAATGAACACCCTGATTTTGTTATAAAGCATGAGCTAGAATTCTTCGATAGGTACTTTTTAAAGTCACAAGAGGTTTGACAAGTATTGCATTAATCAATTACCATGTTCAATCTTTCAATTGCTACCATTAATGTTCATGGCCTCCGAGATGGCAGAAAACGTTCTCGTGTCTTACAATGGATGAAAATTTTCGCTTTTGACATTATCTTACTACAGGAACTTTATTTATCTACTGAGGCGGATTTCTCTTTATTCAAAAGTGAGTGGGGCGGACCCGTTTATTTTTCCCCCAGTCTCACCACCCACTCAGGGGGTGTTGGCATCGCCTTCAACGGTAAGCACCAATGGAGCATAACCCAAATTAGGCACGATAACAGAGGCCGCTGCATTTCCCTTCTGTGTTCCCTGGGTGAGAATTCTTTACGCGTTTGTAGTGTACATAGCCCGAATTCTACTTTGGAAAGAAAGGAATTTTTGAGAAACTTAGATTTTTACGTGAGAGGCCCAAATCCCTTAGTTCTGGGTGGCGATTTCAATTGTATCATGGAGGAGATTGACCGAGAAAGTCACACAGTTAACTCCCAATGCTTAGCAGGACGGGATGAGATTATTGATCTTGTTACTACTTACAAGCTCACTGATTGTTACAGAGACTTTCACCCGTCTTTCCCAGGTTACACTTGGTCGGGCACGGGTATTAGGCAAAGCTCAAGGTTAGACAGGATATATTTATCTAAGGATTTCACCTGTAGGTCTGCTGAGTGTTCTTTATTTCCATACTCTGATCACAACTGTGTACATGTAGGCTTTAAGCTCTCTCGCCAGACAGAGAGAGGAAAGGGGTATTGGAAGTATAATGCTTCCCTCAATAATGACATTATGTTTTGTGAGGAACTGCGTTCCTATTACAAACTGTGGTCCACCCTGAAGCCGAGTTTCAAATCAATGACCGAATGGTGGGAAAATATCAAGGGTAGAATTAAACACCTTGCTATTCAGCACAGTGTGCGAATTGCTCGGCAGAAAAAGAAACGATTGTTACTTTTACAAAGAGTTTGTTGTAATTCGAA
The DNA here is from genome assembly GCA_029531755.1 of Holothuria leucospilota. Classification (NCBI taxonomy): domain Eukaryota; kingdom Metazoa; phylum Echinodermata; class Holothuroidea; order Aspidochirotida; family Holothuriidae; genus Holothuria; species Holothuria leucospilota. Next base: position 12,760 of record JAIZAY010000262.1, read on the forward strand.
TGAGGATGAAGTTGATAACATCATTGAAAGTGAGCTCAGAGGAGCATGTATTCGCTCTCGGGTTAAGATCCTTGAGGAGAATGAGAAACCTTCCGCCTTCTTTTACAGGGAAGAGAGACGTCGAGCTGAGCGGAAAGTTATTAAATCCATTAAAAACGATGATGGTAGAATTGTGTCTAGCAATAGTGAAATTACGGGTGTTTTTCATAACTTCTACACTAATCTGTTTACCAGACACGCTGACGTTAATTTAAACTTGCAGGATGCGTTCATCCAATGTTTAAATCACAAGATCAGTGATGATGATAAACGTATTTTAGATGAACCCATTAGTCTGGTTGAGCTTAACAAAGCTGTTTCTAGGGCGGCTAGTAATAAATCCCCGGGTTCGGACGGCCTCCCGTACGAATTCTATTCGAGCTTTATTGACATCTTAGGGAATGATTTAGTCGACGTGTTTAATGATACTTTCCATAGTGGTACTCTTTCTGAAAGCCAACGTATGGGAATTATTACCCTGATTCCAAAAAAGGCGATACTACCAATGCAAGTAATTGGCGTCCTATTAGTCTTTTAAATACGGATTACAAATTAATTGCAAAAATTCTACAAACTAGGCTGGCCAGAGTCCTTCCCAGTATCGTCAACGAGTATCAAAGTTGTGCCATTCCTGGGCGGTCTATTCACAATAATATGTTAATTGTCAGAGATGTTGTCGATTTTTGTACTATGAAAGACCTCCCATGTGCGCTCATATCAATCGATCAAGAGAAAGCCTTTGACAAGGTCAACTGGTCTTTCTTAATGAAAGTTCTGAGGAAATTCAACTTTGGCAAGAACTTCCAGAGATGGTTTTCCATCTTGTATAATAATATTTATAGTTGTTTACTGATTAATGGTAATCTTTCAGAACCTGTGTATATGAAAAGAGGTGTTAGGCAAGGCTGCCCCTTGTCACCGTTACTGTACATTTTATTCGTTGAACCTTTAGCTTCTTTCATAAACAGTTGTGTCAGTATAAAGGGGTTTGCCGTTCCAGGCAGTAGGAAGTCTATCAAATTTTTACAGTATGCTGATGACGCCACTTGCATTGCAACCTGTATTTCTGATATTCCTCCTTTCTTTTCCATTTTAAAAGATTTCGGGAGTGCTACGGGCACTTGTATTAATATGATGAAAACGTGTGGACTTAAATTAGGAAGGTTTTGCTCACTGCAACTTCCGGGTAACATTCAGTGGAGCACAAAAGAGATTAAAATCACTGGGATTGTGTTTGGCACAAACGATGCCGTATTAAGTAACTGGGGTAAAAAGATCGAATCCTCTCGTTCTCGAATAAAATCTTGGACCAACAGGCACCTATCTCTTCTTGGGAAAACTATGGTTATCAATACGGTTATTTACCCTCTGTTCTACTTTTTGGGGCCGATTTTTCCCATGCCCTACAGTGTCCTTAAGGAAATTCATAAGATTGTTTTCTCCCTTGTGTGGGGAAGTAGGAAGCCAGATCTGGTTTCACATGATGTTATTGTCCTGCCACAGTTGTGTGGGGGTCTAGGTCTAGACAACTTGCGAGTTAAAATGAATGCCCTACTTGTCAAACCGTTATTCCCTCTCTTTCGCGGTAACGATATACCGACTCACCTTATTACCTCTCGCTATTTTATTGCGAAGCAATTACGAGTCTTTTATCCCGGTATCTGGTCCAATTCCAGGCCAAACAGTAATATGTGTACTTCTTCTTTGTCTCAGGCCTGTGACGTTCTAAAGCAATTATTTATGGTTGATAACAATTTTGCCATTTCTTGTAAGCATACCAAGAACATTGTCAAGCTTCTTCAACCGGTTAATGTTACTATTTCTATCGTTCGTAAGAACCCAACCTTTCCATGGGAAAAGATATGGAAGCTTGCTTTTAGTTCTCTTTTTGACAACAAGCTCAAGGACTTTCAATGGAGACTTGCTCATCAAGTCCTCTATACCGGCAAACGGATAAAAGATTGGGGCATGGGAGACGGTATATGTCCTTTTGAGGGCTGTGGGGCAGTGGAAACATTATATCACATCTTTTGGGATTGCCCAAAGGTAAAGCCCGTTCTAACCTGGACTGCCAAGGTCTTTAGAGAGGTAGCGTGTACGAATCAATGTCTGCACCCTGATCTCCTTATGTTCGGTTTCCCTGATGTAGTCTGTACACCACCTGTTTTTCAGAGAATTTGGTTTATTTTTTGTGTTGTTAAATTCACATTGTGGAAATCAAGATGCCTTCAAAAATTTGAATCTGAAATTCAAGATGACAAACAACTTAAGTCAATAATTATTAAGTCTATTAAGGATAGAGTTGAAGCAGACCGCAGCCGATTTTCTAATGCCAAATTCAAGAAAATGTGGATTACAGGAAGATCCTTTGTTCGTTTGAGGGATGATCACTTGCTCTTCACCTTGTAATTTTTTCAGCTTATCCCTCACTGTGCATTCCATGTATTTACCAATTCGAAGCAAATAGTTGATAAAATAATATAAGAAAATATTTGATTGAGCAGAGTTGATGCATCTGTATAAATAATTGTGTAATATTAATACTGTATTATTTTACAGGCATGTTCTTGTATGGAAAAAGATTTTCGTTCATAAATGCATGTCATCAAACATGAGATTGTAATATAATTAATCTTCAATTATTGAAATTTTATGTATAAAACCTTGTCTAATGTTTTGTAAATAAACTTAACCGTACCGTCTTTCCTTCAAATAGCATGTCATCAACTATTAGATTGTAATGTAAATAACTTTCACACCTTGCAGTTTCATGTAAACGACCTTTGTAAATAGTTTGTAAATAAACTCAAAAACCATATCTTCCTTTTTGTAAATAGTTTGTAAATAAACTCAAAAACCATATCTTCCTTTTTGTAAATAGTTTGTAAATAAACTCAAAAACCATATCTTCCTTTTTGTAGCTTTTATCGACTTCTCTTCGTCCCCACTTTTTCTTTTCTTAATTAGGCTTCGTTTTGTTAATCATATCTTACCGCAAATTTCCAAATCAGGTCACTACACGCTATTGCATGTAGCCTACATCATCAAGTCGTACATCCCCCCCCCCCCAATTTGGACGTTGCATTTTTTCGGTTGAAATTGCTAATAGTTTTATGAATGTTTTTCCCATTCATAGATGAAACCGATTCTATATTTCATGTAATTTGCATTTGATACGAAAGGTATCAATAACGACAGGGCTCCCGGCTACTTTAGTAGCCGGGAGACCTGTCTTTATTGATACCAAATTTGCTTAGGTTCCTAAAGCAACTCTTGTTTCTAAAGGAAAGCCACTCTGAACTGAATATTCATAAATGACCGACTGTAAAATGCTCTTCTTGTATTGCAACTATGGATTAAGTTTCTTAGGGGGTAGGGCTAAGCATCTGCCAACAATAGGTGACCATTGTCCACGTTTCATGGTGCGATGATTTGTAAAAGAAGACAGCGGTTCCTTTAAACTTGACCAAGTCTCCCTCCGCGTTTTCCCTGCCGTCTTGAGGGGGCGCTCCACCATTCCATAAAATTGCACTTTTGCTGGGGGAAGGGTGAACCCTCTACATGTAGTCCCTAAAAATTTTGTTTGGGTTGATTTTTGACCCTGTTATGAGAGGGCAGTGAATCCTTTGTTAGATGTATTTTGGTAGTGACTGAGTTGGAGATTATGCGCGTACGTGTACCACCAATCATTCTTCCATTGATAATTCGCGTATAGTTACTTGATTTTTGTCTGTTTGAAGGCCTTTGAAAAGTTGTAGGTCACAAGCAAGTAAATCTCGAACTCGAGCGCTGAAAATTTCAGTTGTGTTCGAGTTGGAGGATTTGTGCTCTTGAGACCAAGGAAGTCAGAAAGGCAGGGGACTGATCGTCGTCGGGACAGTGGTGAAACCAGATGGGGGTAGGTGCCATGTATGTCCCTCGTCGAGGACGGATCCCCCGCAAGGTCGTTTAAATTTCCCAGTGTAGTCGGGAAACGTTGAAATATGAAGTAGTCCACAAAAGCCAGTCGCCCCTTGTGGTTTACTTGATATTTGAGGGGATATCCTGTAGTAAATCCCCCAAATTTTCCAATTTCACGCCTAAAAACCCAAAATGCGCACCGAAAATTTTGAATTTTACTACTGAGCCTCGGACGACCTTACGGCACTCCGTTTCCCTTGTCGGGACTTCAGGCTGCAGTCACCCTACGTAGGGAAGTTTGGACCCCTGTCGCGCAAATCATTCTGGCGCTACCCCCGGCCAGCGTCGGGATTACACATTTTATCGTACCTACTAGTGCTATGTCGACTACATGTTTACCGAAGAAATTGGAAAATTTTGCGACCGGCAAGACCACGGCTTCCTGAGCTTTACCCCGCCCCGTCCCTCCCCCACCCCTATTGGTGCCATTTATAAGGCAGGCTACTAAGAAACATTAATTACATGCCATGCTATAAACATCAATAGCGTAATATTCAAGCATTTTGAATCCAATTTTGGGGGCGTGTTTCAGGCAATTAATTAAAGTACGGTACCAATATTTAAGTATGCAGGTGAAAAGGGGTGATCGCTCCAGCTCCCGACCCCCTTACATCCGGCACTTCTACTTGTATATCACACAACGTAACACTTTAGACTACTAATATTAATTATAGTGCGCTGGAGTATCAGCATTGTTGTGGCTTAGTTGGTATGGCGCTCGACTCCGACTGTTGAGTACGTGAGTTCAAGTCCTCCCGGAGACTGGGAGGCGTGTGCTTTTTCTCGTTTTTTCTCGTTATAAAGACTATCCAGAAGTATTTAACGGAATAAGACAGTACCTGGTTGAACTTCATGTGGACATTCCTTCCTCCTTACCCCTTGGCGGGAGGAATTGTTGGATTAGATATAAGGGTCAGCCCCGGACTTGTTTAAAGTGTGGAGGAAAAGGACATGATGCTAAAGATTGTCAGCAGGTGAAATGTTTTCGATGTCAAGTTCTTGGTCATTCTGCGAAAGAGTGCAACTCAGATGTAATATGTACTGTTTGTGATGCAACCGGACACAGCTACAGGGAATGTCCAGTTTCGTTTGCCAATGTGATTAAACCGACCCCCATGAAATGGGTAGCTAGTACTAGCAGTGACCCCAAACCTGGAAAGGACAAAGGTGCCAATACTGATACCAGTGGTGAGGATATGGACTCTTTGCCATCCCTTAGCTCAGTTGAAGGTAATATCGGACAAGACCATCATGACATTACCAAAACCTTACGCGAAGGGGACGTTTCTATTTCCCCAGTTACAGCAAGTGAAGAGGTGACCACGATAATGGACACACAAGGCTCACATGAATTTTCAGATGAAGCCTCTCAGATGGATGGTGAACAGAAGCTCGAAACTCAAAGCCAGGAAGATTTATTCGACTCCCAAGGAGAATCCGAGGAACCCCCCAGTTCATGCCCTACTTCAGCCTCAGGGTCGGACGCCCGGGATCGAAGCGAGTTACAAAAGCCGAAATGTACCAGCTCCCTCCCAGCCCAGAGACAGGGTGACGCAAGTGACTCCCAAGGTGAATTAAAACAACCCTCCAGCTCGTGCCCAGTTTCAGTCCCAGTGAACGAAATCATGTCGGATGTTAAGGATCGAGAGGTAAGAGCTAAAAGGAAGAGTGCTTCCCTCCAACCCAAGAAGGACCGTTCCCGTTCTCGTATACGGTTCCCTCTCGAGGAGCCTTTGGAGTACATCAAAATGACACAAATATTCATAGAGGAGGAACCATGGCATTCGTGTTGTGCTAAAGGATGTACCAAGACCTTTTCAAGTTATAAAACATTGATTGAACACACTGCCGAGGCACACCCAAAAATGAAAGCCTCATCTTATCCTTGTGTTCTTAAGAAGTCATGTGACAACACTTTTGCCTCTCCCCGTGACTGGATATACCACATTGCCTCCGACCACCCAGAGTTTGTAAAGAAACACGAAGTAGAATTTTTCGACAGGTACTTTCTTAAACGCTAATGGATCTGTTTCTACTTTTTCTACTTCTAATGGTCAATCGCACACATCTAAACTTAAATGTGATTTCGTATAATGTGAATAGCTTACGAGACAATATGAAGTGTTCCAAAATAATACAATGGAGCAAGCTTTTCAGTGTCGACATCCTTCTCTTGCAGGAAACTTTCCTGTCGTCTCTTAGTGACTACAAGCATTTCAAGGATAATTGGGGTGGACAGGTTCTTTTCTCGCCGAGTGTAAGTAACCTTTCCGGGGGAGTTTGCATTGCTTTTAGTAATAGATTTCCTTTCGTTGTATCCGATGTTAAACGTGATGTTAACGGTCGTTGTATATCTGTACTCTGCAGTGTTAACAACTTTTCTTTTAAAATTTGCAATGTTCACGCCCCAAATGTTCCAAATGAAAGGAAGGTTTTCCTTAATGATTTGTACTTTTATGTGAGGGGTAGTGACCCCTTAATAATAGGAGGGGATTTCAATTGTGTCTTGGATGCCTCTGACCGTGTAACCCTTTCTAACAGCACTTCCTCTTTTATCGGAAGGCGTGAAATTAAGGAGCTTATTTCCACTTTCAACTTAAAGGATGCTAGTAGTGCTTTGCATGCTTTCCCTGGTCATACTCGGTTTTGTCGGAACTCTGGTCAAAGTTCCAGAATTGACAGAATTTATATAGCAAATGCCTTTACTGCCATCAAAGCCCATACTGTTGATATCCCTTTTTCTGACCACATTCCTGTTTATGTCACCATGAAACTTCCTTGTAATGTTTCAAGAAAAAGGAGCTATTGGAAATATAATGTTTCTTTAAGTTTAGATGAACAGTTTTGTAAAGATTTTTTGTTTCACTATGATAAGTGGTCGTCTTTAAAACCTGCCTTCAGGTCTATTGTCGAATGGTGGGAGAACATTAAAGTGCGGATTAAAGAGCTCTCTATCAAACATGGCGTTCGAATTGCCCAGGAAAAACGTAAGATGTTACTTGAACGACAGGCACTTTTATCAAACTCAAGCCCTGATGATATTGATAATTTGCTACGGTCTGAAGTTGAAGGTGCCTTAATAAGATCTAGGGTTAAATATTTAGAGGATGGAGAAAAACCGTCCTCCTTTTTCTTTAAGCAGGAAAGCCGCAAGGCTAGTCAGAAAATTATTCATTCTGTTCGCAACAATTCTGGTGACATCGTCACCGATGATAATGATATTGCTTGTGTTTTCCACAACTTTTACAGTAACCTCTTCTCTCGGGAAGACAATGTTGATCATAATATGCAAAATGAATTTATCAAGTTTTTAAGCGTTACAGTGGATCCAAGTGATAAGATGAACCTTGACGGTCCTATTTCCTTAGAGGAGGTTAAGGCTGCTCTTATGAATATGTCTAACAACAAATCCCCGGGGTTAGATGGCATCCCTTATGAGCTTTACCGAAAATTTTTTGATATAATGGGCAATGATCTGACTGATGTGTATAATGGTATTTTTCTGAGGGCACTCTTTCTGAGTCACAACGCACTGCTGTTATTTCTTTGATCCCCAAGAAAGGTGACCTCTTGAACCCAAATAATTGGCGTCCGATAAGCTTGCTGAATACAGACTACAAGCTTCTCGCAAAAGTGTTACAAACTAGACTCTCCAAGATAATGCCGTTGCTTGTAAACGAATTCCAGACCTGTGCCGTCCCAGGTAGAACTATTCATAGTAACATGTTTCTGGTCAGAGATATTATTGAGTATACACAGCTGAACAACAGTTCAATCGCCCTGCTATCAATTGATCAAGAAAAGGCTTTTGATAAAGTTGATTGGGGATTCTTAATGAAAATTCTCCGCAGATTTAAGTTCGGTGATAACTTTATCAAGTGGATTTCTATTCTGTACCACAATATTACAAGCCGTTTGTTAATCAACGGAAGGCTCTCAGATCCTGTTCGAATTGCTCGTGGGGTGAGACAGGGCTGTCCGCTGTCCCCCCTTCTTTATGTTTTGTTTATCGAGCCTATTGCTCGTTACATTAACTTTAGCAAGACCATTCGTGGCTTCATGATTCCTGGGAGTAACGGTAGGCATATTAAGTTCATTCAGTACGCCGATGATGCTACCTGTATTGCCACAAGTGTAATTGATGTGTTAAACTTTTTCAATGTTTTTACTCTGTTTCAAAAAGCAACTGGTGCGTCCATTAATATGCATAAGTCTTGTGGTTTGAAGCTTGGTACAATGGTATCCCAGAACATACCCCTCGATATTTCGTGGAGCACCACGTCTATTAAAATCACTGGTGTTTTATTCGGGTCAGATAGTGCTGTTAAATCCACTTGGGATGGCATTGTTCGATCTGCCACTAAAGTCCTTGACTTATGGAAACGAAGACATTTATCCCTCATTGGTAAAGTGTCGGTGGTTAACACTATTGTCTTTCCTAAATTCTATTTTGTGGCACCAGTGTATCCAATTTTGGATTGTGCCATCAATGAGACTTACAAAGCTGTATTTTCTTTTATCTGGGGTGAAAACAAGCCTAATCTTGTTGCCAGGAAAGTTGTGGTGTTAGATAAAGACATGGGCGGACTAGGGTTAGACGATTTTAAGATTAAGATGAACGCTTTGTTTGTGAAACCTTTTTTCTCTTTGTTGCAAACTGACGGGGAAACCCCTTTGAGTCTCACCCTTGCTCGCTACTACATGGCGAAACCTTTGCGTCGGTCTTTTCCTCAGATTTGGTCTAATGTTATACCAAACTCTGATTTTTGTCCTAAATCTTTGTTAACTGCTTGTCATATTATCAAAGATCTAGCTGATGTTAACTTTTCTTTCAATCGTCTTGTACCAACAAAAAACGTCGTTAACAGTTTACGTAAAACTGATGTGTCTATATCTGTTATTAGACACAATCCAACCTTTCCTTGGAACCAAATTTGGCCTTTAGCCTTTAACTCCAGCCTTGATAACAAACTGAAAGATTTCCAATGGCGTTTATCACATAGAGTTCTGTTTACTGGTAGTAGAAGTAGGGATTGGGGTATCGACGATGGTATTTGCCCAATGATCAATTGTAATTGTATTGAATCTATTGAACATATCTTTTGGGATTGCCCAAAAGTTAGTGCAATTGTCCTATGGATTGAGTCGGTTTGCAAGAGTATGGTAAGTGATAACTTCCGCCTTAATGTTACCTATTTTCTTATGGGCTTTCCGCGGATCAAACTTCCTCAAATAGTATTTAATAGACTGTGGTATTTTTTGTGTATTTCAAAATTCATTATTTGGAAATGTAGATGTATTCATGTCTTTCAGTCCCGTTTGTATTCTAGTGAGGGAATTAAATCTTTAATCATTAAAGAAGTAAAGCAACGTATCAGAGCTGACAAAAGACGTTTTACCGATGCTAAATTTAATAAAGTATGGATCAAAAAGCGTTCTTTTGTTTCAATTTGTGGGGACAAGCTTTCTTTTAAGCTTTTCTAGTATAATGGATCAGGTTTATCTATTTTCTTTATTATATACAAGCAGGGCCTGATGTTAAGAAGTAATTGTTCACTTCAACAAGCATAATCTAAGCTTAAGAGAGATTAAGAGTGATTTTATTCATGACAATTAACTAATTTTATTTGGAATGGCCCCTGTATATACTTATTATTAATTTAAATTCATATGAACTCTCAGATTGCTTTTAATGTAAATCGAAAAGGGCCAGAGATTAATGTCTCAGGGGAATTCGAACTGTGAGTGGAGTGGACCATTGTATATACTTGTAAATAATTTAAGTTAATATGAAATCTCAGATTGCTTTTAATGTAATAACAAAAGGGCCAGAGAGTAATGTCTCCTGTAAATCGAACTGTGAGTGGAGTGGTCCATTGTATATACTTGTAAATAGTTAAAGTTAATATGAAATCTCAGATTGCTTTTAATGTAATAACAAAAGGGCAACAGATTAAAGTCTCCTTAAAAAAAAAAAAAAAAAGAAATCTCAGATTGCTTTTATTGTAATAACAAAAGGGCAAGAGATTAAAGTCTCCTTAAAAATCGAACTGTCCCCGTAAATTGGATTAAATGAAGTGTAACTTAAATGTGAATAGTGTAAATAGTGTAAATATTCACGGATCGAAATTCAGTGTTTCAAAAAGCTGTGGAACTGTTATTTAAAGAGGAGGTTATAAGTGTTTGTGAATGTATAAGACATGTAAACTTCCCCTGATTTCTTTTCTCCATGTACATAATATTTAATCATTGTATATAATTGTATCTCTCCAACTGGCTGTTTAAATTCGAAGGTGAGTGGGAAGAGGCATTGTTTATAAAATTGTAAAAAGTGTACAGTCATATGTTGTATGATGGAAATAAAGTTTTCCTTCAAAAAAAAAAAAAAATGCTGTGGAACTGTCGACTTTTTACAGTTGTTTTTCCTTCAAAAAAAAAAGTTGTTTTTCTCTTTCATATCTTCCTTTTTGTAGCTTTTATCGACTTCTCTTCGTCCCCACTTTTTCTTTTCTTAATTAGGCTTCGTTTTGTTAATCATATCTTACCGCAAATTTCCAAATCAGGTCACTACACGCTATTGCATGTAGCCTACATTATCAAGTCGTACACCCCCTCCCCCAATTTGGACGTTGCATTTTTTCGGTTGAAATTGCTACATAACATAACATAACAGGTTAAAGGGCAAAGGAGGGCTAAGGCCCCATAAGATGCCCTGAAGTCCATACAACCTTAACTGAAAACAAAGAACCAACCAACACCAAACGAGCCCAGCACAATTAGATTCTACCACACTTATGGAAGAACTTGTCAATGTTAACTTTAAAGCAGTGCACAGATGTGGAGTTAACTACCCACTCAGGCAGACTATTCCACTCGTTAACAACTCTATGAGAAAAGCTGAACTTCCTAATGTCGATCCTTGCAAAATTCTTAACTAGCTTCTTACAATGGCCTCGAACCCGAGAATTGCATTGAACCTTTAAATAATTGCAAGAGGACAAAGGATTCCTTTCAGAGAGAAATTTGTACACCTGAAGCATGTCCCCCCTAATCCTTCTCAACTCCAGGGTGGTAAGCCCAAGATGCTTAAGTCTAACATGATAAGGTAGGTGTCTCACCTCGGGTATAAGGCGAGTGGCTCTCCTCTGAACTTGCTCTAAAAGAAGCTTGTCCTTTTCATAGAAGGGACTCCAAGCCTGGGCTGCATAGTCTAGGTGGGGTCTTACCAACTGCTTATACAGATTTAGTACAATTTCTTTACTAAAACTACTGAAATTCCTCTTGATCAATCCAAGCACCCTATTAGCCCTAGCAGCAGCAGCTGCACACTGTCTAGATGGCTTTAAATCACCTGTAATAACTACACCCAGATCCTTCTCAAAAGTCACATCACTCAGAATACTACCATTCATGTTATAATCATAGCTGAAATTTTTAGGACCAAAGTGAAGGACTTTGCACTTATCTGCATTAAAAGACATTTGCCAAGTTTGAGACCATGAAAATAACCTCTCCAAGTCTTTTTGCAGTAATGAGGCATCATCCTTATCACTAACCTTCCTATAGAGCTTATTATCATCAGCAAACTTACTAATACTAGATGTGAGAGAGCTATCAATATCATTGATGAAAATTAAGAAAAGAAGCGGGCCAAGAACAGAACCCTGTGGAACTCCACTTGTAACTTCTTTCCAAGAAGAGAAATTACCATTAACAACAACTCTCTGAGATCTACCATTGAGCCATGAATTTATCCAGTCAGCACAACTGCCCTTGATGCCTAACCTATGCAGTTTAACCATAAGTCTACCTAATGGGAACTTTATCAAAGGCTTTTGAAAAATCAAGGTAAATGACATCAACACTGTGACCACAGTCAAGAGATAAGGAAACATCCTCAAGAAAGCTTAGTAAATTAGTAACACAAGATCTACTCGGTAAAAAACCATGCTGTGACAGATTGAGTAACCCATTATCTAAAAGATATTTAAGCAAACAATCCTTGATTACAGATTCCATAACTTTGCACACAACACTGGTTAAACTGACCGGCCTATAATTGCAAGGCAAGCTCCGATCCCCCTTTTTGAAAATTGGAGTAACATTAGCAATCCGCCAGTCAGCAGGTACAAAGTTTGAATCCAGAAACTTTTGAAAAATAATGCAAAGAGGAACTGACAAAATCTCGGAACATTCATGGAGAATGGCAGGATGGATCCCATCAGGCCCAGGGGCCTTACTAGCTTTTAAACTCTTCAACTTATTACAAACCAACTCTTCAGAGAAGACAACATCACTAACTAAAGAAGAATTATCAGAATCCCTACAAGTCCCCAAAACAGATGATTCCTTGGTAAAAACAGATACGAAATAATCATTTAACAAATTAGCCATATCCTGATGATCAGTAACTAGTGTGCCATCATTACCTTGGAGAGGCCCAACACCCTCCTTAACCTTCTGCTTAGACCTGACATAGGCATGAAAAGATTTTGGATTTACCTTAACCTCCTTGGCCAATTGCTTTTCAAACTTAGCTTTAGTGTCAATAACCAAATTTTTAACTAAGAGTTCCTGCTTCTTGTAGACTGCAAAGTCATCAGAATTCTTACTGACCCTATAACGATGCCAGCACTTACGTTTCTTCCTGGCTGCTCTAAGTACCTCTCTAGACATCCAGATTGGCCTTTTTTAACCACAGCTTTCTTGAGTGGGATACACAACTTTGTGGTGTCAGTAACTATATTACGAAAGACACTCCATGCTTCAGCAGGACCTAAGTGAGACAAACGTGCAACCCAATCTATGGTAAGAAGCTCTTTAGCATGAGTATAGTTAGCCTTGCTGAAATCTAAAACAGTTTTGTCACTACCTTGAAGTTTGCTGAAACAAAGTAACTCAAAACTTATGAGGTCATGGTCACTAGATCCTATCTTACCACCACTAGCTACATTTCTAACCATGTTTTCATCGGTACTTAGTACCAAATCCAGACAATTGTCCTCACGAGTGGGAAACAGAACATGCTGGGTAAAGAAACCATCAGACACTGCCTCGAAAAAATCCCTCCCATGTGACCCACTAGTACATGAATGCCAATCAATATCAGGAAAGTTGAAATCCCCAAACACAACTGCCCTTTTCGAAGAAACTATCCTAAAACTTTCGAACAAACTCTGATTATTATCAGCACAAGAATTTGGTGAACGATAAATAATACCAACAACTAAAGGAGTGCAAGACCCATTGCCAAAACTAATTTCACACCACAAGCAGTTAGAAAATCCTGAAGAAAACTTGTTGGCGACATCAACACAATTTATGCTATCCTTAACATACAGTAAAACCCCTCCACCCCTACCACAGACAGTATCAGCCCTATCCTGCCTGAAAATTTTGTACCCAGGAACCTGAATTTCAGAGTCGCTGATATCACTATGGAGCCAAGTTTCAGTAACCCCAACTATGTCTGGAAATAGTTTTATGAATGTTTTTCCCATTCATAGATGAAACCGATTCTATATTTCATGTAATTTGCATTTGATACGAAAGGTATCAATAAAGACAGGGCTCCCGGCTACTTTAGTAGCCGGGAGACCTGTCTTTATTGATACCAAATTTGCCTAGGTTCCTAAAGCAACTCTTGTTTCTAAAGGAAAGCCACTCTGAACTGAATATTCATAAATGACCGACTGTAAAATGCTCTTCTTGTATTGCAACTATGGATTAAGTTTCTTAGGGGGTAGGGCTAAGCATCTGCCAACAATAGGTGACCATTGTCCACGTTTCATGGTGCGATGATTTGTAAAAGAAGACAGCGGTTCCTTTAAACTTGACCAAGTCTCCCTCCGCGTTTTCCCTGCCGTCTTGAGGGGGAGCTCCACCATTCCATAAAATTGCACTTTTGCTGGGGGAAGGGTGAACCCTCTACATGTAGTCCCTAAAAATTTTGTTTGGGTTGATTTTTGACCCTGTTATGAGAGGGCAGTGAATCCTTTGTTAGATGTATTTTGGTAGTGACTGAGTTGGAGATTATGCGCGTACGTGTACCACCAATCATTCTTCCATTGATAATTCGCGTATAGTTACTTGATTTTTGTCTGTTTGAAGGCCTTTGAAAAGTTGTAGGTCACAAGCAAGTAAATCTCGAACTCGAGCGCTGAAAATGTCAGTTGTGTTCGAGTTGGAGGATTTGTGCTCTTGAGACCAAGGAAGTCAGAAAGGCAGGGGACTGATCGTCGTCGGGACAGTGGTGAAACCAGATGGGGGTAGGTGCCATGTATGTCCCTCGTCGAGGACGGATCCCCCGCAAGGTCGTTTAAATTTCCCAGTGTAGTCGGGAAACGTTAAAATATGAAGTAGTCCACAAAAGCCAGTCGCCCCTTGTGGTTTACTTGATATTTGAGGGGATATCCTGTAGTAAATCCCCCAAATTTTCCAATTTCACGCCTAAAAACCCAAAATGCGCACCGAAAATTTTGAATTTTACTACTGAGCCTCGGACGACCTTACGGCACTCCGTTTCCCTTGTCGGGACTTCAGGCTGCAGTCACCCTACGTAGGGAAGTTTGGACCCCTGTCGCGCAAATCATTCTGGCGCTACCCCCGGCCAGCGTCGGGATTACACATTTTATCGTACCTACTAGTGCTATGTCGACTACATGTTTACCGAAGAAATTGGAAAATTTTGCGACCGGCAAGACCACGGCTTCCTGAGCTTTACCCCGCCCCGTCCCTCCCCCACCCCTATTGGTGCCATTTATAAGGCAGGCTACTAAGAAACATTAATTACATGCCATGCTATAAACATCAATAGCGTAATATTCAAGCATTTTGAATCCAATTTTGGGGGCGTGTTTCAGGCAATTAATTAAAGTACGGTACCAATATTTAAGTATGCAGGTGAAAAGGGGTGATCGCTCCAGCTCCCGACCCCCTTACATCCGGCACTTCTACTTGTATATCACACAACGTAACACTTTAGACTATACTAATATTAATTATAGTGCGCTGGAGTATCAGCATTGTTGTGGCTTAGTTGGTATGGCGCTCGACTCCGACTGTTGAGTACGTGAGTTCAAGTCCTCCCGGAGACTGGGCCGCGTGTGCTTTTTCTCGTTTTGCGGTGTTAATGCTGTGGAACTGTTTTCTGTTGAGCTGAAAAAGAAATTTTGGCCACGCCTTTCTAGTGCTGTTAACTGTACAGCTTATTCGTACACCAGTTCCGCTACTGTAGTTAACGTATTACATGTGCCTTTTGAATTGGATGACAATGTTGTTCGTCACATACTTGGTCGATATGGGAAGGTACTAAGTGGGCGTTTTTTGACATATGTAGAGCACCCCAATGTCTTCAATGGAATACGACGTTATTTTATGGAGATTACGAAAGACATTCCATCTTCTTTGCGCTTTGGAGGGAGAGACTGTTGGGTCAGGTATAATGGCCAACCTAGGACCTGCCTAAAATGTAACGAACGCGGTCACGATATTCAAAATTGCCCCAATGTGAAATGCAAGAAATGCCTCAACCTTGGACATTCGTCAGATGACTGCAAGAATGAAGTTAAATGTACAATTTGCGAAGAACTTGGTCACAATTACAAAGACTGCAAAATTTCATTTGCCAACAAAATAAACCCTCAGCCCGGAGTGTGGATACAAGGTGAGGCTGTAGTATTAAATGACCAACCCAGTTCAGAGGTAGACCAAGAAGACGACGAAGAAATCGACCTCTTCGCAGTTGATATGGCAATGGACCTAACGCCCCAGAGCAGCACCACCCCGGATGCGTCCCAGCCTGCCTTGGAGAACACACAACCATTCGAACCCTTAGAGGATGCGTCACCATTAACGGAAGTGGAATCGAAGGTCAGAGACGATCAGATGGGCAATAAACCTAATGAACCCGAACCCGAAGCCGTGGCGTCCACTAGTTGGGCTCAAGCCTCCCCCGAACCAATCGATACTCAGACCCCTGCTTCAGATGCTTCTACGGTAGAGAAGCCCAGAAAAATACCGAAAGTTGACTCCCGATCCAGCTCACAGCCGAAAAAGTCAGATGAGAAGACCAAGTCCGGAAATCGCAACATGACCAAGTCGGCTTCACAACCTCTGTCCCACAAGTCCCCAGAGAGGTCAAGATCAAGACTACGGTACCCCCCGGAAAACCCCTTGGATACTATTAAGATGACTCAGATTTTTATCGAGAGTGAACCTTGGCATTCCTGTGTGGCAAGAAATTGCAAGGAAGTTTTCGCGGAGTTTAAGTCTTTAGCGGAACATGTTTCAGCCCATCACCCCAGGTTAAAGATGACGAAATACCCTTGTGCCTTGAAGTCCTGTGACTCAACACTAAACAACCCCCGAGAATGGATACAACACACTGCAGAGGAACACCCTGATTTTGTGGCTGAACGAGGTATCGACTATTTCGATAACTATTTTTTGAAAACAAGTAAATTCTGATGGTAATGTTTCTTTCAATTTACTTAATCATGGTAAATATCTCGATCGTTACCCTTAATGTTAATGGTTTAAGAGATAACACTAAATGTTCTAAAGTTGTGCATTGGTGTAAGATGATCAACGCAGATATAATTTTCTTACAAGAAACGTATCTGTCTACGGAAAATGATTTTAAGATTTTAAAGAATTTGTGGGGAGCCCCGGTTTACTTCAGTCCTAGTTTAAGCAACCACTCAGGTGGGGTTGCCACTCTACTAAGTAATCGCCTATCCCCCATAGTTTCACAGGTCAAAAAGGACTCCACGGGCCGTTGTATTTCTTTATGTTATTCATTTAATGGTAATCGATTGAGATTGTGCAATATTCATGCCCCTAACAACCCTACGGAAAGAAAGAAATTCATCGAGAATTTGTACATGCACACCGCAGGTAGCAATCCGATCATTCTTGGTGGGGATTTCAACCTTGTCATGGACAGTATTGATAGTTCAAGCACTTCTCATTACTCCACGACCTTTGTCGGCAGCGATGAGCTTAACCGTGTAATAAGTACTCACTCTCTTATCGATAGTTACAGAAATATACACCCAAATTCCCCAGGTCACACTTGGTCTCAATCGAACAAAAGTTCTAGAATTGACAGAATCTATCTACCTGTTGACTTCGGGATATCTAAAGCTATTACTAGCCCTTTCCCTTATAGCGATCATAACCCCGTATTTATAACATTTTCCGTTCATTCCACCAAAATTGACAATGGTAGAGGTTATTGGAAGTATAATTGTGCACTTAACGAAAACCAGTCATTTTGCAATGATTTACGTGTGCAGTATCAGCGGTGGTCTTCACTGAAAGAAGGCTTTAATTCTTTAACAGACTGGTGGGATAATGTAAAGAAAAGGATCAAAAGTCTCGCTATCTATCACAGCAGTAAGGTAGCCCGGGAAAACAGGTCCCGGCTGAACAACTTGCAGCTTCGTTGTCTGAGTGATGACTCCAATGAAATTGAAACTTTGATTAACAAAGAGTGTAAAGGGGCCTATATCCGATCTAGAGTTAAGTATTTAGAGGAAGGTGAAAAGCCGTCAACCTTCTTCTTCAGACAAGAGAAGTTTCGAGGTAGCCAAAAGACTATTCACTCCATCCGAAACAAAGAAGGGGTCAGTTGCAATCAAAAGAATGACATTTTGGCTGTGTTCCATGAATTCTACAGCGACTTATATTGTAAACCTTCATCTCTTGTCGAAGAGTCTCAAGATGTTTTCCTTAACAGTCTTTCATCCCCCCTAAACGAGGATGAAAAAGTGTCTTTAGAGCATCCTATATCACTAAATGAATTGTGGAGTGTTATTTCTAAAGCCAGTAGGAATAAATCGCCTGGTTATGACGGACTCCCGTATGAATTTTACCACCATTTTTTCGACCTTATTGGTAATGATCTTCTCAGGGTGTTTAATGAAATCTTTTGTACTGGACGCATGTCCCGTTCTCAAAGAATGGGCATTATCACCTTAATTCCCAAAGGAGGAGACAAAGAGGACCCTGCTAACTGGCGCCCCATAACGTTGTTGAACTCCGATTATAAAATTCTTTCAAAAGTTTTACAGGTCAGACTAGCTAAGATTCTGCCTTCCGTTATTAATGAATTTCAGTCTTGTGGAGTACCAGGCAGATCTATTCACAGCAACCTATATGTTGTTAGGGACATAATTAAGTGGTGCCAGTTGAAAAGGAGCTCTTGTGCTCTGGTTTCAATCGACCAACAAAAAGCCTTCGACAAGGTAAACTGGGAGTTTCTCCACAGTGTTCTTAATAAGCTAAACTTCGGTGAAAACTTCGTAAAGTGGGTCACAATCTTATACAACGATATTTGTAGCCGTGTTCTAATTAATGGTCATCTTTCTGACGAAGTTTACATGTCTCGCGGGGTAAGGCAAGGTTGTCCCTTGTCTCCCCTTCTGTATGTTTTGTATGTTGAACCAATTGCTCGTCACATCAACCGTAGCGAGTGCCTACGTGGTTTTTCTATCCCTGGCTGTAAAGGTAGAAGTGTTAGACTCCTCCAATATGCCGATGACGCTACTTGCGTAGCGACTTGTGATAGCGATGTTCATCACTTTCTTCGCATTTTCGACCTGTTTCAAAATGCCACGGGTGGAAACATCAACTTGAACAAGTCCCAAGGCTTTGTCATGGGAAATGTTTTTCGGGATCTCCCATCCAACGTTCCTTGGAGCAGGCACTCTATAAAAATTACTGGGATAGTTTTTGGGAACGATGAAGCCATCCGTTCAAACTGGGATATAAAGCTGGAAAAAGCAGCCAAACAAGTTAACTGTTTAACGAATAGACATCTCACGTTGTTGGGCAAGGTCCTCGTTATTAACACCTTTATTTACCCGCTTTTCTACTATGTTGCCCCAGTCTTTCCCTTTCCCGATTGTCTTTGGCACAAAATCTCAAAGATTGTGTACCCTTTCTTATGGGGAAGCAACAAACCGGCCCTAGTTTCTGGAAATGTTCTCACGTTGGGAAAGGATAAGGGTGGCTTGGGGCTTGATGATTTCCAAAGTAAAATGGATGCTCTTTTTGTTAAACCCTTTCTCTCCCTTTTTAGTGACCCTCCTCCCTTGTATCTGAGTCTTTCGAGATTTTTCATGGCATCCAAACTCCGGAGAGTTTTTCCTCCCATCTGGTCTAATACGAGACCCAATCTTCACTCATGTCATGGAACACACTTGCATGCTTGCAATTTAATCTTTAAGTTGTATTCTGTAGACAATAAGGTTTGGGACAATTGCAAAACCACTAAGAGTATCGTAAAGTGCTTCGCTGATGGAAGAAACGTTGAGGTCCGTACTGTTGTACATAATCCCTCCCTTCCTTGGGATGAAATTTGGAGGGCTGTTTGGGACAATACGCTAGATAATAAATTAATCGATTTTCAGTGGCGGGTGGCTCATAACGTTTTATTCACTGGTGATAGAGTAGCTCGTTTCGGCATAGGGGACGGGAAATGCCCCAGGGCAAGTTGTAACGCAATTGAATCACCTAAGCACTTATTCTGGGAGTGTCCCAATGCCCACCATATAGTTAATTGGGCTCAGTCAATGTACCACTCCCTAGTGAATGATAACGTGACCCTCAGTTATGAACACTTTTTATACGGCTTCATAACTCGCAAAGCTCCGAAAGGGGTATTAAAGAAACTCCGGTTCATATTTTCTGTCTCCAAGTTCATGATTTGGAAATATAGATGTATTCATGTTTTTGAAGGGAAACATACTCCTGGGCATCAAATTAAAATGGCTATCACCAAGGAAATTAAAATACGAATTCAAGCTGATCACAATCGCTGGCCTTTGTCTAAGTTCACCAAGGTATGGACTCTTGGAAGATCATTTGTAACGCTAAATAACAAAAATCTCGCTTTCAAGTTTTAACTAGGAATAATTGCTACATTGGAAAAAGTATACATTATGCATGTAAACTAGGTACTCGTTATACATGACACAGACCCCTTCCACCTTGTCTCTCAGCTAGGGAGGAGGAGTCATTGGTAGTGTTTGCTCCATAACGATTCCTCCCTTAGTCTGGGAGACTTGGTTGCGGGGATCTGGTCATGCCGTTCATCATGTACATAACATATTAACACTGTAATTAATTGTTGCCCTTCAACAGCTTGTTTATATCTGAAGGAGGAAAGGAGGATGAAATTGTAAAAAGTGTACATATGTTGTGTGATGGAAGTAAAGTTTACCTTCAGAAACTTTATATCATTATGCATGTCAATTGAGATTGTCAAACAAATTCCAGTTACTCGTATTATGTATAAAATAAGATTGATGCTATTTAAAAAGTCATTTCAGTTAATATTATGTATAATTATTTTTATTTCCTTATGTAAATAGTCTATTTTAGTTCTTTCTTTATGCCAAATGTAATAAACTGAGGATAAAATCCTCAAAAGAACGGAACTGTCGACTTTTTACAGTTGTTTTTCTCTTTCATATCTTCCTTTTTGTAGCTTTTATCGACTTCTCTTCGTCCCCACTTTTTCTTTTCTTAATTAGGCTTCGTTTTGTTAATCATATCTTAACGCAAATTTCCAAATCAGGTCACTACACGCTATTGCATGTAGCCAACATTATCAAGTCGTACACCCCCCCCCCCCCCCCCAATTTGGACGTTGCATTTTTTCGGTTGAAATTGCTAATAGTTTTATGAATGTTTTTCCCATTCATAGATGAAACCGATTCTATATTTCATGTAATTTGCATTTGATACGAAAGGTATCAATAAAGACAGGGCTCCCGGCTACTTTAGTAGCCGGGAGACCTGTCTTTATTGATACCAAATTTGCCTAGGTTCCTAAAGCAACTCTTGTTTCTAAAGGAAAGCCACTCTGAACTGAATATTCATAAATGACCGACTGTAAAATGCTCTTCTTGTATTGCAACTATGGATTAAGTTTCTTAGGGGGTAGGGCTAAGCATCTGCCAACAATAGGTGACCATTGTCCACGTTTCATGGTGCGATGATTTGTAAAAGAAGACAGCGGTTCCTTTAAACTTGACCAAGTCTCCCTCCGCGTTTTCCCTGCCGTCTTGAGGGGGCGCTCCACCATTCCATAAAATTGCACTTTTGTTGGGGGAAGGGTGAACCCTCTACATGTAGTCCCTAAAAAATTTTGTTTGGGTTGATTTTTGACCCTGTTATGAGAGGGCAGTGAATCCTTTGTTAGATGTATTTTGGTAGTGACTGAGTTGGAGATTATGCGCGTACGTGTACCACCAATCATTCTTCCATTGATAATTCGCGTATAGTTACTTGATTTTTGTCTGTTTGAAGGCCTTTGAAAAGTTGTAGGTCACAAGCAAGTAAATCTCGAACTCGAGCGCTGAAAATGTCAGTTGTGTTCGAGTTGGAGGATTTGTGCTCTTGAGACCAAGGAAGTCAGAAAGGCAGGGGACTGATCGTCGTCGGGACAGTGGTGAAACCAGATGGGGGTAGGTGCCATGTATGTCCCTCGTCGAGGACGGATCCCCCGCAAGGTCGTTTAAATTTCCCAGTGTAGTCGGGAAACGTTGAAATATGAAGTAGTCCACAAAAGCCAGTCGCCCCTTGTGGTTTACTTGATATTTGAGGGGATATCCTGTAGTAAATCCCCCAAATTTTCCAATTTCACGCCTAAAAACCCAAAATGCGCACCGAAAATTTTGAATTTTACTACTGAGCCTCGGACGACCTTACGGCACTCCGTTTCCCTTGTCGGGACTTCAGGCTGCAGTCACCCTACGTAGGGAAGTTTGGACCCCTGTCGCGCAAATCATTCTGGCGCTACCCCCGGCCAGCGTCGGGATTACACATTTTATCGTACCTACTAGTGCTATGTCGACTACA
This sequence comes from Holothuria leucospilota, assembly GCA_029531755.1. NCBI lineage: Eukaryota > Metazoa > Echinodermata > Holothuroidea > Aspidochirotida > Holothuriidae > Holothuria > Holothuria leucospilota. Next base: position 34,630 of record JAIZAY010000262.1, read on the forward strand.
TGTTTACCGAAGAAATTGGAAAATTTTGCGACCGGCAAGACCACGGCTTCCTGAGCTTTACCCCGCCCCGTCCCTCCCCGCCCCGTCCCTCCCCCACCCCTATTGGTGCCATTTATAAGGCAGGCTACTAAGAAACATTAATTACATGCCATGCTATAAACATCAATAGCGTAATATTCAAGCATTTTGAATCCAATTTTGGGGGCGTGTTTCAGGCAATTAATTAAAGTACGGTACCAATATTTAAGTATGCAGGTGAAAAGGGGTGATCGCTCCAGCTCCCGACCCCCTTACATCCGGCACTTCTACTTGTATATCACACAACGTAACACTTTAGACTACTAATATTAATTATAGTGCGCTGGAGTATCAGCATTGTTGTGGCTTAGTTGGTATGGCGCTCGACTCCGACTGTTGAGTACGTGAGTTCAAGTCCTCCCGGAGACTGGGCCGCGTGTGCTTTTTCTCGTTTTGCGGTGTTAATGCTGTGGAACTGTCGACTTTTAATGTAAATCGAAAAGGGCCAGAGATTAATGTCTCAGAGGAATTCGAACTGTGAGTGGAGTGGACCATTGTATATACTTGTAAATAATTTAAGTTAATATGAAATCTCAGTTTGCTTTTAATGTAATAACAAAAGGGCCAGAGAGTAATGTCTCCTGTAAATCGAACTGTGAGTGGAGTGGTCCATTGTATATACTTGTAAATAGTTAAAGTTAATATGAAATCTCAGATTGCTTTTAATGTAATAACAAAAGGGCAAGAGATTAAAGTCTCCTTAAAAAAAAAAGAACTGTCGACTTTTACAGTTGATTTTCATTTTTTCAAGATGGCTACGCTCTATCGCGCCGCATCTGTACAAGTATCTGTTGAAAGTCTTGAAAATTTTGATATCTTTGTGACTCTGAAGGATAAAGGAATTGATCCAGCTGCTCATCTGGTTGCTGTCCAACAACTACCGAATCGTTCGTGGGATGTAACTTTTAAGTCTGTGAAAATCATGAGAAATTTTTTTCCCGCTTTGTTATCTGGGTGTGGCTACACTATCAACACGTACAACAAAGCGGGAAAAAATTTCTCATGATTTTCACAGACTTAAAAGTTACATCCCACGAACGATTCGGTAGTTGTTGGACAGCAACCAGATGAGCAGCTGGATCAATTCCTTTATCCTTCAGAGTCACAAAGATATCAAAATTTTCAAGACTTTCAACAGATACTTGTACAGATGCGGCGCGATAGAGCGTAGCCATCTTGAAAAAATGAAAATCAACTGTAAAAGTCGACAGTTCTTTTTTTTTTAAGGAGACTTTAATCTCTTGCCCTTTTGTTATTACATTAAAAGCAATCTGAGATTTCATATTAACTTTAACTATTTACAAGTATATACAATGGACCACTCCACTCACAGTTCGATTTACAGGAGACATTACTCTCTGGCCCTTTTGTTATTACATTAAAAAGCAAAAACTGAGATTTCATATTAACTTAAATTATTTACAAGTATATACAATGGTCCACTCCACTCACAGTTCGAATTCCTCTGAGACATTAATCTCTGGCCCTTTTCGATTTACATTAAAAGTCGACAGTTCCACAGCATTAACACCGCAAAACGAGAAAAAGCACACGCGGCCCAGTCTCCGGGAGGACTTGAACTCACGTACTCAACAGTCGGAGTCGAGCGCCATACCAACTAAGCCACAACAATGCTGATACTCCAGCGCACTATAATTAATATTAGTATAGTCTAAAGTGTTACGTTGTGTGATATACAAGTAGAAGTGCCGGATGTAAGGGGGTCGGGAGCTGGAGCGATCACCCCTTTTCACCTGCATACTTAAATATTGGTACCGTACTTTAATTAATTGCCTGAAACACGCCCCCAAAATTGGATTCAAAATGCTTGAATATTACGCTATTGATGTTTATAGCATGGCATGTAATTAATGTTTCTTAGTAGCCTGCCTTATAAATGGCACCAATAGGGGTGGGGGAGGGGTGGGGGAGGGACGGGGCGGGGTAAAGCTCAGGAAGCCGTGGTCTTGCCGGTCGCAAAATTTTCCAATTTCTTCGGTAAACATGTAGTCGACATAGCACTAGTAGGTACGATAAAATGTGTAATCCCGACGCTGGCCGGGGGTAGCGCCAGAATGATTTGCGCGACAGGGGTCCAAACTTCCCTACGTAGGGTGACTGCAGCCTGAAGTCCCGACAAGGGAAACGGAGTGCCGTAAGGTCGTCCGAGGCTCAGTAGTAAAATTCAAAATTTTCGGTGCGCATTTTGGGTTTTTAGGCGTGAAATTGGAAAATTTGGGGGATTTACTACAGGATATCCCCTCAAATATCAAGTAAACCACAAGGGGCGACTGGCTTTTGTGGACTACTTCATATTTCAACGTTTCCCGACTACACTGGGAAATTTAAACGAGGCTTGCGGGGGATCCGTCCTCGACGAGGGACATACATGGCACCTACCCCCATCTGGTTTCACCACTGTCCCGACGACGATCAGTCCCCTGCCTTTCTGACTTCCTTGGTCTCAAGAGCACAAATCCTCCAACTCGAACACAACTGACATTTTCAGCGCTCGAGTTCGAGATTTACTTGCTTGTGACCTACAACTTTTCAAAGGCCTTCAAACAGACAAAATTCAAGTAACTATACGCGAATTATCAATGGAAGAATGATTGGTGGTACACGTACGCGCATAATCTCCAACTCAGTCACTACCAAAAATACATCTAACAAGGATTCACTGCCCTCTAATAACTGGGTCAAAAATCAACCCAAAAAAATTCTTTAGGGACTACATGTAGAGGGTTCACCCCTTTCCCCAGCAAAAGTGCAATTTTTATGTAATGGTGGAGCTCCCCCTCAAGACGGCAGGGAAAACGCGGAGGGAGACTTGGTCAAGTTTAAAGGAACCGCTGTCTTCTTTTACAAATCATCGCACCATGAAACGTGGACAATGGTCACCTATTGTTGGCAGATGCTTAGCCCTACCCCCTAAGAAACTTAATCCATAGTTGCAATACAAGAAGAGCATTTTACAGTCGGTCATTTATGAATATTCAGTTCAGAGTGGCTTTCCTTTAGAAAAAAGAGTTGCTTTAGGAACCTAGGCAAATTTGGTATAAATAAATACAGGTATCCCGGCTACTAAAGTAGCCGGGAGCCCTGTCTTTATTGATACCTTTCGTATCAAATGCAAATTACATGAAATAAAGAATCGGTTTCATCTATGAATGGGAAAAACATTCATTAAAACTATTAGCAATTTTAACGGAAAAAAATGCAACGTCCAAATTGGGGGGGGGGGGGGGGGTGTACGACTGATAGTGTTGGCTACATGCAATAGCGTGTGTAGTGACCTGATTTGGAAATTTGCGTTAAGATATGATAACAAAACGAAGCCTAATTTAGAAAAGAAAAAGTGAGATCGAAGAGAAGTCGATAAAAGCTACAAAAAGGAAGATATGAAAGAGAAAGCAACTGTAAAAAGTCGACAGTTCCGTTCTTTTGAGGATTTTATCCTCAGTTTATTACATTTGGCATAAAGAAAGAACTGAAATAGACTATTTACATAAGGAATTAAAAATAATTATACATAATATTAACTGAAATGACTTTTTAAATCGCATCAATCTTATTTTATACATAATACGAGTAACTGGAATTTGTTTGACAATCTCAATTGACATGCATAATGATATAAAGTTTCTGAAGGTAAACTTTACTTCCATCACACAACATATGTACACTTTTTACAATTTCATCCTCCTTTCCTCCTTCAGATATAAACAAGCTGTTGAAGGGCAACAATTAATTACAGTGTTAATATGTTATGTACATGATGAACGGCATGACCAGATCCCCGCAACCAAGTCTCCCAGACTAGGGAGGAATCGTTATGGAGCAAACACTACCAATGACTCCTCCTCCCTAGCTGAGAGACAAGGTGGAAGGGGTCTGTGTCATGTATAACGAGTACCTAGTTTACATGCATAATGTATACTTTTTCCAATGTAGCAATTATTCCTAGTTAAAACTTGAAAGCGAGATTTTTGTTATTTAGCGTTACAAATGATCTTCCAAGAGTCCATACCTTGGTGAACTTAGACAAAGGCCAGCGATTGTGATCAGCTTGAATTCGTATTTTAATTTCCTTGGTGATAGCCATTTTAATTTGATGCCCAGGAGTATGTTTCCCTTCAAAAACATGAATACATCTATATTTCCAAATCATGAACTTGGAGACAGAAAATATGAACCGGAGTTTCTTTAATACCCCTTTCGGAGCCTTGCGAGTTATGAAGCCGTATAAAAAGTGTTCATAACTGAGGGTCACGTTATCATTCACTAGGGAGTGGTACATTGACTGAACCCAATTAACTATATGGTGGGTATTGGGACACTCCCAGAATAAGTGCTTAGGTGATTCAATTGCGTTACAAACTTGCCCTGGGGCATTTCCCTTCCCCTATACAAAAACGAGCTACTCTATCACCAGTGAATAAAACGTATGAGCCACCCGCCACTGAAAATCGATTAATTTATTATCTAGCGTATTGTCCCAAACAGCCCACCAAATTTCATCCCAAGGAAGGGAGGGATTATGTACAACAGTACGGACCTCAACGTTTCTTCCATCAGCGAAGACACTTTTACGATACTCTTAGTGGTTTTGCAATTGTCCCAAACCTTATCGTCTACAGAATATAACTTAAAAATAAAATTACAAGCACGCAAATGTGTTCCATCACGTGAGTGAAAATTTGGTCTCTTTTTACCAGATGGGAGGGAAAACTCTGCGGAGTTCGGATGCCATGAAAAATCTCGAAAGACTGAGATACAGAGGAGGTGCTTCACTAAAAAGAGTGAGAAATATTTAACAAAAAGAGCATTTATTTTATTTTGAAATTGTCAATCCCCAAGCCACCCTTATCCTTTCCTAACGTGAAAAAATTTCCAGAACCGAGGGCTGGGTTGGGTTTGTTGCTTCCCCATAAGAAGAGGTACACAATCTTTGTGATTTTGTGAAAAAGACTATCGGGAAAGGGAAAGACTGGGGCAACATAGTAGAAAAGCGGGTAAATAAAGGTGTTAATAACGAGGACCTTGCCCAACAACGTGAGATGTCTATTCGTTAAACAGTTAACTTGTCTGGCTGCTTTTTCCAGCTTTAAATCCCAGTTTGAACGGATGGCTTCATCGTTCCCAAAAACTACCCCAGTAATTTTTATAGAGTACCTGCTCCAAGGAACGTTGGATGGGAGATCCCGAAAAAACATTTCCCATGACAAAGCCTTGGGACTTGTTCAAGTTGATGTTTCCACCCGTGGCATTTTGAGACAGGTCGAAAATACGAAGAAAGTGATGAACATCGCTATCACAAGACGCTACGCAAGTAGCGTCATCCGCATATTGGAGGAGTCTAACACTTCTACCTTTACAGCCAGGGATGGGAAAGCCAAGTAGGCACTCGCTACGGTTGATGTGACGAGCAATTGGTTCAACACACAAAACATACAGAAGGGGAGACAAGGGACAACCTTGCCTTACCCCGCGAGACATGTAAACTTCGTCAGAAAGATGACCATTAATTAGAACACGGCTACAAATATCGTTGTATAAGATTGTGACCCACTTTACGAAGTTTTCACCGAAGTTTAGCTTATTAAGAACACTGTGGAGAAACTCCCAGTTTACCTTGTCGAAGGCTTTTTGTTGGTCGATTGAAACCAGAGCACAAGAGCTCCTTTTCAACTGGCACCACTTAATTATGTCCCTAACAACATATAGGTTGCTGTGAATAGATCTGCCTGGTACTCCACAAGACTGAAATTCATTAATAACGGAAGGCAGAATCTTAGCTAGTCTGACCTGTAAAACTTTTGAAAGAATTTTATAATCGGAGTTCAACAACGTTATGGGGCGCCAGTTAGCAGGGTCCTCTTTGTCTCCTCCTTTGGGATTAAGGTGATAATGCCATTCTTTGAGAAACGGGACATGCGTTCCAGTACAAAAGATTTCATTAAACACCCTGAGAAGATCATTACAATAAGGTCGAAAAAATGGTGGTTAAAAATTCATACGGGAGTCCGTCATAACCAGGCGATTTATTCCTACTGGCTTTAGAAATAACACTCCACAATTTCATTTAGTGATATAGGATGCTCTAAAGACACTTTTTCATCCTCGTTTAGGGGGGATGAAAGACTGTTAGGAAAACATCTTGAGATCTCTTCGACAAGAGATGAAGGTTTACAATATAAGTCGCTGTAGAATTCATGGAACACAGCCAAAATGTCATTCTTTGATTGCAACTGACCCCTCTTGTTTCGGATGGAGTGAATAGTCTTTTGGCTACCTCGAAACTTCTCTTGTCTGAAGAAGAAGGTTGACGGCTTTTCACCTTCCTCTAAATACTTAACTCTAGATCGGATATAGGCCCCTTACACTCTTTGTTAATCAAAGTTTCAATTTCATTGGAGTCATCACTCAGACAACGAAGCTGCAAGTTGTTCAGCGGGACCTGTTTTCCCGGGCTACCTTACTGCCTGTGATAGATAGCGAGACTTTTGATCCTTTTCTTTACATTATCCCACCAGTCTGTTAAAGAAATTAAAAGCCTTCTTCAGTGAAGACCACCGCTGATACTGCACACGTAAATCATTGCAAAATGACTGGTTTCGTTAAGTGAACAATTATACTTCCAATAACCTCTACCATTGTCAATTTTTGTGGAATGAACGGAAAATGTTATAAATACGGGGTTATGATCGCTATAAGGGAAAGGGCTAGTAATAGCTTTAGATATCCCGAAGTCAACAGGTAGATAAATTCTGTCAATTCTAGAACCTTCTGTTCGATTGAGACCAAGCGTGTCCTGGAGAATTTGGGTGTATATTTCTGTAACTATCGATAAGAGGGTGAGTACCTATTACACGATTAAGCTCATCGCTCCCGACAAAGGTCGTGGAGTAATGAGACGTGCTTGAAGTATCAATACTGTCCGTGACAAGGTTAAAATCCCCACCATGAACGTTCAGATTGTTACCTGCAGTGTGCATGTACAAATTCTCGATAATTTTTTCCTTTCCGTAGGGTTATTAGGGGCACGAATATTGCACAATCTCAATCGATTACCATTAAATGAACAACATAAAGAAATACAACGGCCCGTGGAGTCCTTTTGACGTGTGAAACTATGGGGGATAGGCGATTACTTAGTAGAGTGGCAACCCACCTGAGTGGTTGCTTAAACTAGGACTGAAGTAGACCGGGGACTCCCCACAAATTCTTTAAAATCTTAAAGTCATTTTCCGTAGACAGATACGTTTCTTTTGAGAAAATTATATCTGCGTTGATAATCTTACACCAATGCACAACTTGTGAACATTTAGTGTTATCTCTTAAACCATTAACATTAAGGGTAGCAATCGAAATATTTACCATGATTGTTAAGTAAATTGAAAGAAACATTACCATCAGAATTTACTTGTTTTCAAAAAATAGTTATCGAAATAGTCGATACCTTGTTCAGCCACAAAATCAGGGTGTTCCTCTGCAGTGTGTTGTATCCATGCTCGGGGATTGTTTGGTGTTGAGTCACAGGACTTCAAGACACAAGGGTATTTCGTCCGCTTTAACCTGGGGTGATGGGCTGAAACATGTTCCGCTAAAGACTTAAACTCCGCGAAAACTTCCTTGCAATTTCTTGCCACACAGGAATGCCAGGGTTCACTCTCGATAAAAATCTGAGTCATCTTAATAGTATCCAAGGGGTTTTCCGGGGGGTACCGTAGTCTTGATCTTGACCTCTCTGGGGACTTGTGGGACAGAGGTTGTGAAGCCGACTTGGTCATGTTGCGATTTCCGGACTTGGTCTTCTCATCTGACTTTTTCGGCTGTGAGCTGGATCGGGAGTCAACTTTCGGTATTTTTCTGGGCTTCTCTACCGTAGAAGCATCTGAAGCAGGGGTCTGAGTATCGATTGGTTCGGGGGAGGCTTGAGCCCAACTAGTGGACGCCACGGCTTCGGGTTCGGGTTCATTAGGTTTATTGCCCATCTGATCGTCTCTGACCTTCGATTCCACTTCCGTTAATGGTGACTCCTCCTCTAAGGGTTCGAATGGTTGTGTGTTCTCCAAGGCAGGCTGGGACGCATCCGGGGTGGTGCTACTCTGGGGCGTTAGGTCCATTGCCATATCAACTGCGAAAAGGTCGATTTCTTCGTCGTCTTCTTGGTCTACCTCTGAACTGGGTTGGTCATTTAATACTACAGCCTCACCTTGCATCCACACTCCGGGCTGAGGGTTTATTTTGTTGGCAAATGAAATTTTGCAGTCTTTGTAATTGTGACCAAGTTCTTCGCAAATTGTACATTTAACTTCATTCTTGCAGTCATCTGACGAATGTCAAGGTGAGCATTTCTTGCATTTACATTGGGGCAATTTTGAATATCGTGACCGCGTTCGTACATTTTAGGCAGGTCCTAGGTTGGCCATTATTACCTGACCCAACAGTCTCTCCTCCAAAGCGCACAGAAGTTGGTATGTCTTTCGTAATCTCCTTAAAATAACGTCGTATTCCATTGAAGACATTGGGGGTGCTCTACATATGTCAAAAAACGCCCACTTAGTACCTTCCCATATCGACCAAGTATGTGACGAAAAACATTGTCATCCAATTCAAAAGGCACATGTAATACGTTAAACTACAGTAGCGGAACTGGTGTACGAATAAGCTGTACAGTAACAGCACTAGAAAGGCGTGGCCAAAATTTCTTTTTCAGCTCAACAGAAAACAGTTCCACAGCATTAACACCGCCGAAAACGAGAAAAAAGCACACGCGGCCCAGTCTCCGGGAAGACTTGAACAGACGTACTCAACAGTCGGAGTCGAGCGCCACCAACTAAGCCACAACAATGCTGATACTGCAGCGCACTATAATTAATATTAGTAGTCTAAAGTGTTACGTTGTGTGATATACAAGTAGAAGTGCCGGATGTAAGGGGGTCGGGAGCTGGAGCGATCACCCCTTTTCACCTGCATACTTAAATATTGGTACCGTACTTTATTAATTGCCTGAAACACGCCCCAAAATTGGATTCAAAATGCTTGAATATTACGCTATTGATGTTTATAGCATGGCATGTAATTAATGTTTCTTAGTAGCCTGCCTTATAAATGGCACCAATAGGGGTGGGGGAGGGACGGGGCGGGGTAAAGCTCAGGAAGCCGTGGTCTTGCCGGTCGCAAAATTTTCCAATTTCTTCGGTAAACATGTAGTCGACATAGCACTAGTAGGTACGATAAAATGTGTAATCCCGACGCTGGCCGGGGGTAGCGCCAGAATGATTTGCGCGACAGGGGTCCAAACTTCCCTACGTAGGGTGACTGCAGCCTGAAGTCCCGACAAGGGAAACGGAGTGCCGTAAGGTCGTCCGAGGCTCAGTAGTAAAATTCAAAATTTTCGGTGCGCATTTTGGGTTTTTAGGCGTGAAATTGGAAAATTTGGGGGATTTACTACAGGATATCCCCTCAAATATCAAGTAAACCCCAAGGGGCGACTGGTTTTTGTGGACTACTTCATATTTCAACGTTTCCCGACTACACTGGGAAATTTGAACGACCTTCATTTGCGGGGGATCCGTCCTCGACGAGGGACATACATGGCACCTACCCCCATCTGGTTTCACCACTGTCCCGACGACGATCAGTCCCCTGACTTTCTGACTTCCTTGGTCTCAAGAGCACAAATCCTCCAACTCGAACACAACTGACATTTTCAGCGCTCGAGTTCGAGATTTACTTGCTTGTGACCTACAACTTTTCAAAGGCCTTCAAACAGACAAAAATCAAGTAACTATACGCGAATTATCAATGGAAGAATGATTGGTGGTACACGTACGCGCATAATCTCCAACTCAGTCACTACCAAAATACATCTAACAAAGGATTCACTGCCCTCTCATAACAGGGTCAAAAATCAACCCAAACAAAATTTTTAGGGACTACATGTAGAGGGTTCACCCTTCCACCAGCAAAAGTGCAATTTTATGGAATGGTGGAGCGCCCCCTCAAGACGGCAGGGAAAACGCGGAGGGAGACTTGGTCAAGTTTAAAGGAACCGCTGTCTTCTTTTACAAATCATCGCACCATGAAACGTGGACAATGGTCACCTATTGTTGGCAGATGCTTAGCCCTACCCCCTAAGAAACTTAATCCATAGTTGCAATACAAGAAGAGCATTTTACAGTCGGTCATTTATGAATATTCAGTTCAGAGTGGCTTTCCTTTAGAAACAAGAGTTGCTTTAGGAACCTAGGCAAATTTGGTATCAATAAAGACAGGTCTCCCGGCTACTAAAGTAGCCGGGAGCCCTGTCTTTATTGATACCTTTCGTATCAAATGCAAATTACATGAAATATAGAATCGGTTTCATCTATGAATGGGAAAACATTCATAAAACTATTTCCAGACATAGTTGGGGTTACTGAAACTTGGCTCCATAGTGATATCAGCGACTCTGAAATTCAGGTTCCTGGGTACAAAATTTTCAGGCAGGATATTGCTGATACTGTCTGTGGTAGGGGTGGAGGGGTTTTACTGTATGTTAAGGATAGCATAAATTGTGTTGATGTCGCCAACAAGTTTTCTTCAGGATTTTCTAACTGCTTGTGGTGTGAAATTAGTTTTGGCAATGGGTCTTGCACTCCTTTAGTTGTTGGTATTATTTATCGTTCACCAAATTCTTGTGCTGATAATAATCAGAGTTTGTTCGAAATAGTTGGATAGTTTCTTCGAAAAGGGCAGTTGTGTTTGGGGATTTCAACTTTCCTGATATTGATTGGCATTCATGTACTAGTGGGTCACATGGGAGGGATTTTTTCGAGGCAGTGTCTGATGGTTTCTTTACCCAGCATGTTCTGTTTCCCACTCGTGAGGACAATTGTCTGGATTTGGTACTAAGTACCGATGAAAACATGGTTAGAAATGTAGCTAGTGGTGGTAAGATAGGATCTAGTGACCATGACCTCATAAGTTTTGAGTTACTTTGTTTCAGCAAACTTCAAGGTAGTGACAAAACTGTTTTAGATTTCAGCAAGGCTAACTATACTCATGCTAAAGAGCTTCTTACCATAGATTGGGTTGCACGTTTGTCTCACTTAGGTCCTGCTGAAGCATGGAGTGTCTTTCGTAATATAGTTACTGACACCACAAAGTTGTGTATCCCACTCAAGAAAGCTGTGGTTAAAAAAAGGCCAATCTGGATGTCTAGAGAGGTACTTAGAGCAGCCAGGAAGAAACGTAAGTGCTGGCATCGTTATAGGGTCAGTAAGAATTCTGATGACTTTGCAGTCTACAAGAAGCAGGAACTCTTAGTTAAAAATTTGGTTATTGACACTAAAGCTAAGTTTGAAAAGCAATTGGCCAAGGAGGTTAAGGTAAATCCAAAATCTTTTCATGCCTATGTCAGGTCTAAGCAGAAGGTTAAGGAGGGTGTTGGGCCTCTCCAAGGTAATGATGGCACACTAGTTACTGATCATCAGGATATGGCTAATTTGTTAAATGATTATTTCGTATCTGTTTTTACCAAGGAATCATCTGTTTCGGGGACTTGTAGGGATTCTGATAATTCTTCTTTAGTTAGTGATGTTGTCTTCTCTGAAGAGTTGGTTTGTAATAAGTTGAAGAGTTTAAAAGCTAGTAAGGCCCCTGGGCCTGATGGGATCCATCCTGCCATTCTCCATGAATGTTCCGAGATTTTGTCAGTTCCTCTTTGCATTATTTTTCAGAAGTTTCTGGATTCAAACTTTGTACTTGCTGACTGGCGGATTTGCTAATGTTACTCCAATTTTCAAAAAGGGGGATCGGAGCTTTGCCTTGCAATTATAGGCGGTCGGTTTAACCAGTGCTGTGTGCAAAGTTATGGAATCTGTAATCAAGGATTGCTTGCTTAATTATCTTTTAGATAATGGGTTTCTCAATCTGTCACAGCATGGTTTCTTACCTAGTAGATCTTGTGTTACTAGTTAACTAAGCTTTCTTGAGGATGTTTCCTTATCTCTTGACTGTGGTCACAATGTTGATGTCATTTACCTTGATTTTTCAAAAGCCTTTGATAAAGTTCCATTAGGTAGACTTATGGTTAAACTGCATAGGTTAGGCATCAAGGGCAGTTGTGCTGACTGGATAAATTCATGGCTCAATGGTAGATCTCAGAGAGTTGTTGTTAATGGTAATTTCTCTTCTTGGAAAGAAGTTACAAGTGGAGTTCCACAGGGTTCTGTTCTTGGCCCGCTTCTTTTCTTAATTTTCATCAATGATATTGATAGCTCTCTCACATCTAGTATTAGTAAGTTTGCTGATGATACTAAGCTCTATAGGAAGGTTAGTGATAAGGATGATGCCTCATTACTGCAAAAAGACTTGGAGAGGTTATTTTCATGGTCTCAGACTTGGCAAATGTCTTTTAATGCAGATAAGTGCAAAGTCCTTCACTTTGGTCCTAAAAATTTCAGCTATGATTATAACATGAATGGTAGTATTCTGAGTGATGTGACTTTTGAGAAGGATCTGGGTGTAGTTATTACAGGTGATTTAAAGCCACCTAGACAGTGTGCAGCTGCTGCTGCTAGGGCTAATAGGGTGCTTGGATTGATCAAGAGGAATTTCAGTAGTTTTAGTAAAGAAATTGTACTAAATCTGTATAAGCAGTTGGTAAAGAACCCCACCTAGACTATGCAGCCCAGGCTTGGAGTCCCTTCTATGAAAAGGACAAGCTTCTTTTAGAGCAAGTTCAGAGGAGAGCCACTCGCCTTATACCCGAGGTGAGACACCTACCTTATCATGTTAGACTTAAGCATCTTGGGCTTACCACCCTGGAGTTGAGAAGGATTAGGGGGGACATGCTTCAGGTGTACAAATTTCTCTCGTGAAAGGAATCCTTTGTCCTCTTGCAATTATTTAACGGTTCAATGTAATTCTCGGGTTCGAGGCCATTGTAATAAGCTAGATAACAATTTTGCAAGGATCGACATTAGGACTTTCAGCTTTTCTCATAGAGTTGTTAAACGAGTGGAATAGTCTGCCTGAGTGGGTAGTTAACTCCACATCTTGTGCACTGCTTTAAAGTTAACATTGACAAGTTCTTCCATAAGTGTGGTAGAATCTAATTGTGCTGGGCTCGTTTGGTGTTGGTTGGTTCTTTGTTTTCAGTTAAGGTTGTATGGACTTCAGGGCATCTTATGGGGCCTTAGCCCTCCTTTGCACTTTAACCTGTTATGTTATGTTATGTAGCAATTTCAACCGAAAAAATGCAACGTCCAAATTGGGGGAGGGGGTGTACGACTTGATAATGTAGGCTACATGCAATAGCGTGTAGTGACCTGATTTTGAAATTTGAAGTAAGATATGATTAACATAACGAAGCCTCATTAAGAAAAGAAAAAGTGGGGACGAAGAGAAGTCGATAAAAGCTACAAAAAGGAAGATATGAAAGAGAAAAACAACTTTTTTTTTTGAAGGAAAAACAACTGTAAAAAGTCGACAGTTCCACAGCATTTTTTTTTTTGAAGGAAAACTTTATTTCCATCATACAACATATGTACACTTTTTACAATTTTATAAACAATGCCTCTTCCCACTCACCTTCGAATTTAAACAGGCAGTTGGAGAGATACAATTATATACAATGATTAAATATTATGTACATGGAGAAAAGAAATCAGGGGAAGTTTACATGTCTTATACATTCACAAACACTTATAACCTCCTCTTTAAATAACAGTTCCACAGCTTTTTGAAACACTGAATTTCGATCCGTGAATATTTACACTATTTACACTATTTACATTTAAGTTACACTTCATTTAATCCAATTTACGGGGACAGTTCGATTTTTAAGGAGACTTTAATCTCTTGCCCTTTTGTTATTACAATAAAAGCAATCTGAGATTTCTTTTTTTTTTTTTTTTTAAGGAGACTTTAATCTGTTGCCCTTTTTTTATTACATTAAAAACCAATCTGAGATTTCATATTAACTTAATATATTTACAAGTATATACAATGGACCACTCCACTCACAGTTCGATTTACAGGAGACATTACTCTCTGGCCCTTTTGTTATTACATTAAAAGCAATCTGAGATTCCATATTAACTTAAATTATTTACAAGTATATACAATGGTCCACTCCACTCACAGTTCGAATTCCCCTGAGACATTAATCTCTGGCCCTTTTCGATTTACATTAAAAGCAATCTGAGAGTTCATATGAATTTAAATTAATAATAAGTATATACAGGGGCCATTCCAAATAAAATTAGTTAATTGTCATGAATAAAATCACTCTTAATCTCTCTTAAGCTTAAATATTGCTTGTTGAAGTGAATAATTACTTCTTTACATTAGATTTGCATATAATATAGAAAATAGATAAATCCATTATACTAGAAAAGCTTACAGGAAAGCTTGTCCAAACAAACTAAAAACAAAGGAACGCTTTTCGATCCATACTTTATTAAATTTAGCAGCGGTAAAACGTCTTTTGTCTGCTCTGATACGTTGCTTTACTTCTTTAACGATTAAAGATTTAATTCCCTCACTACAATACAAACGGGACTGAAAGACATGAATACATCTACATTTCCAAATAATGAATTTTGAAATACACAAAATTACTAGTTTATTAAATACTAATTGAGGAAGTTTGATCCGCGGAAAGCCCATAAGAAAAATAGAAAATATTAAGTCGGAAGTTATCACTTACCATACTCTTGCAAACCGACTCAATCCATAGAACAATTGCGCTAACTTTTGGGCAGTCCGAAAAGATATGTTCAATAGATTCAATGCAATTACAATTGATCACTGGACACATACCATCGTCGATACCCCAATCCCTATACTTCTACTACCAGTAAACAGAATTCTATGTGATAAACGCCACTGGAAATCTTGCAGTTTGTTATCAAGGCTGAAGTTAAAGGCTAAAGGTCAAATTTGGTTCCATGGCAAGGTTGGCTTGTGTCTAATAACGGATATAGACACATCATTTTACGTTAACTGTTAACGACATTTTTTGTTGGTACAAGACGATTGAAAGAAAAGTTAACATCAGGTAGATCTTTGATAATATGGCAAGCAGTTAACAATGGTTTAGGACAAAAATCAGAGTTTGGTATAACATTTGACCAAATATGAAGAAAAGACCGACGCAAAGATTTCGCCACGTAGTAGCGAGCAAGGGTGAGAATGAAAGAGAAAAATGGTTTCACAAACAAAGCGTTCATCTTAATCTTAAAATCGTCTAACCCTAATCCGCCAATGTCTTTATCTAAAACCACAACTTCCCTGGCTACAAGATCTTCTTGTGTTTACCCCAGATATAAGAAAATACAGCTTTGAAAGTCTCTTTGATTACCCAATCCGAAAGTGGGTACACTGGTGTCATAAACTAATGTTTTGGAAAGACAATTGTGTTAACTACCAAAACTCTACCAATGGGGCGAGAAATGTCGTCGTTTCCATAAGTCTAGGACCTTAGTGGTAGATCGAACAATGCTTTCCCAAGTGGATTTAATACCACTATCTGGCCCGAAGGACACACCAGCGATTATTATTGACGTAGTACTCTACGAAATATCGAGCGATATGTTTTGGGATACCATTGTGCCAATCTTCAACCCACACGACTTATACATATTAATGGACGCACCAGTTGCTTTTTGAAACAGAGTAAAAACATTGAAAAAGTTTAACACATCAATTACACTTGTGGCAATGCAGGTAGCAGCATGGGCGTACTGAATAAACTTAATAGGTTTACCGTTACTGCCAGGAATCATTAAGCCATGAATGGTCTTGCTAAAGTTAATGTAACGAGCAATAGGCTCGATAACAAAACATAAAGAAGGGGGGACAGCGGACAGCACTGTCTCACCCCACGAGCAATTCGAACAGGATCTGAGAGCCTTCCGTTGATTAACAAACGGCTTGTAATATTGTGGTACAGAATAGAAATCCACTTGATAAAGTTATCACCGAACTTAAAATCTGCGGAGAATTTTCATTAAGAATCCCCAGTCAACTTTATCAAAAGCCTTTCTTGATCAATTGATAGCAGGGCGATGGAACTGTTGTTCAGCTGTGTATACTCAATAATATCTCTGACCAGAAACATGTTACTATGAATAGTTTCTACATGGGACGGCACAGGTCCTGGAATTCGTTTACAAGCAACGGCATTATCTTGGAGAGTCTAGTTTGTAACACTTTGGCGAGAAGCTTGTAGTCTGTATTCAGCAAGCTTATCGGACGGCCAATTATTTGGGTTCAAGAGGTCACCTTTCTTGGGATCAAAGAAATAACAGCAGTGCGTTGTGACTCAGAAAGAGTGCCCTCAGAAAAAATACCATTATACACATCAGTCAGATCATTGCCCATTATATCAAAAAATTTTCGGTAAAGCTCATAAGGGATGCCATCTAACCCCGGGGAGTTGTTGTTAGACCTATTCATAAGAGCAACCTTAACCTCCTCTAAGGAAATAGGACCGTCAAGGTTCATCTTATCACTTGGATCCACTGTAAACGCTTAAAAACTTGATTGATTCATTTTGCACATTATGATCAACATTGCCTTCCCTAGAGAAGATGTTACTGTAAAGTTGTGGAAAGCACAAGCAATATCATTATCATTGCTGTCGATGTCACCAGAATTGTTGCGAACGGAATGAATATTGTTTTGACTAACCCTGTGGCTTTCCTGCTTAAAGAAAAAGGAGGACGGTTTTTCTCCATCCTCTAAATATTTAACCCTAGATCTTATAAAGGCACCTTCAACTTCAGACCGTAGCAAATTATCAATATCATCAGGGCTTGAGTTTGATAAAAGTGCCTGTCGTTCAAGTAACATCTTACGTTTTTCCTGGGCAATTCGAAACGCCATGTTTGATAGAGAGCTCTTTAATCCGCACTTTAATGTTCTCCCACCATTCGACAATAGACCTGAAGGCAGGTTTTAAAGACGACCACTTATCATAGTGAAACAAAAAATCTTTACAAAACTGTTCATCTAAACTTAAAGAAACATTATATTTCCAATAGCTCCTTTTTCTTGAAACATTACAAGGAAGTTTCATGGTGACATAAACAGGAATGTGGTCAGAAAAAGGGATATCAACAGTAAGGGCTTTGATGGCAGTAAAGGCATTTGCTATATAAATTCTGTCAATTCTGGAACTTTGACCAGAGTTCCGACAAAACCGAGTATGACCAGGGAAAGCATGCAAAGCACTACTAGCATCCTTTAAGTTGAAAGTGGAAATAAGCTCCTTAATTTCACGCCTTCCGATAAAAGAGGAAGTGCTGTTAGAAAGGGTTACACGGTCAGAGGCATCCAAGACACAATTGAAATCCCCTCCTATTATTAAGGGGTCACTACCCCTCACATAAAAGTACAAATCATTAAGGAAAACCTTCCTTTCATTTGGAACATTTGGGGCGTGAACATTGCAAATTTTAAAAAAAAAGTTGTTAACACTGCAGAGTACAGATATACAACGACCGTTAACATCACGTTTAACATCGGATACAACGAAAGGAAATCTATTACTAAAAGCAATGCAAACTCCCCCGGAAAGGTTACTTACACTCGGCGAGAAAAGAACCTGTCCACCCCAATTATCCTTGAAATGCTTGCAGTCACTAAGAGACGACAGGAAAGTTTCCTGCAAGAGAAGGATGTCGACACTGAAAAGCTTGCTCCATTGTATTATTTTGGAACACTTCATATTGTCTCGTAAGCTATTCACATTATACGAAATCACATTTAAGTTTTTTTTTTTTTTTTGAAGGAAAACTTTATTTCCGTCATGCAATATATGTACACTTTTTACAATTTTATAAACAATGCCTCTTCCAATCACTTTCAATTTAAAGAGGCAGTTTTAGAGTTACAATTATATACAATGATAAAATAATATGTACATGAAGAAAAGAGGGTAAGTTTACATGACTTATACATTTACAAACACTTATTGCCTCCTCTTTAAATAACAGTTCCACAGCTTTCGAAACACTGAATTTAGATTCGTGAAAATATTTACACTATTTACATTTAAGTTTTTTTTTTTTTTTTTTTTTTTTTTTTTAAGGAGACTTTAATCTCTTGCCCTTTTGTTATTACATTAAAAGCAATCTGAGATTTCATATTAACTTTAACTATTTACAAGTATATACAATGGACCACTCCACTCACAGTTCGATTTACAGGAGGTATTACTCTCTGGCCCTTTTGTTATTACATTAAAAGCAATCTGAGATTTCATATTAACTCAAATTATTTACAAGTATATACAATGGTCCACTCCACTCACAGTTCGAATTCCCCTGAGACATTAATCTCTGGCCCTTTTCGATTTACATTAAAAGCAATCTGAGAGTTCATATTTACATTTAAGTTTAGATGTGTGCGATTGACCATTAGAAGTAGAAAAAGTCGACAGTTCCACAGCATTAACACCGCAAAACGAGAAAAAGCACACGCCTCCCAGTCTCCGGGAGGACTTGAACTCACGTACTCAACAGTCGGAGTCGAGCGCCATTTTTTTTTTTCTTTTATTGGTAGGCGAACCCACTGGTTCACCCATAAAAACTCAGGCAATATGTACAATATTTACAATAATAACAATTTTATTTAATTGATAAAGCACTGATTCATTTGATTCCTTAGTAGCCGCACTTGAGTAACTATGGTGTAAGGATTGGCCCAAAAATACATACAAACAAATACAAACAAGCTCATAAGGACCCAAATTAGAATTTCACATAGGACACGAACTTAAACCGTACACCTTTTGGTTAGTGAACTCATATAAACAATGTACAAACAAAGCACCTTTGGAATTTGTAGCCAGAAAGACTCATTAGTAAAAGTTATGAGAAACCATAGCAAACCAAATTACCAGTCAAATACATAAGTATAATTGCCCCCATCGTGGCGTAAAAGAATCATCGGGGATTCCCCTTGGTCGAGCGCCATACCAACTAAGCCACAACAATGCTGATACTCCAGCGCACTATAATTAATATTAGTAGTCTAAAGTGTTACGTTGTGTGATATACAAGTAAAAGTGCCGGATGTAAGGGGGTCGGGAGCTGGAGCGATCACCCCTTTTCACCTGCATACTTAAATATTGGTACCGTACTTTAATTAATTGCCTGAAACACGCCCCCCAAATTGGATTCAAAATGCTTGAATATTACGCTATTGATGTTTATAGCATGGCATGTAATTAATGTTTCTTAGTAGCCTGCCTTATAAATGGCACCAATAGGGGTGGGGGAGGGACGGGGCGGGGTAAAGCTCAGGAAGCCGTGGTCTTGCCGGTCGCAAAATTTTCCAATTTCTTCGGTAAACATGTAGTCGACATAGCACTAGTAGGTACGATAAAATGTGTAATCCCGACGCTGGCCGGGGGTAGCGCCAGAATGATTTGCGCGACAGGGGTCCAAACTTCCCTACGTAGGGTGACTGCAGCCTGAAGTACCTACACGGGATACGGTGGTCCGTAAGGTCGTCCGAGGCTCAGTAGTAAAATTGCAAATTTTCGGTGCGCATTTTGGGTTTTTAGGCGTGAAATTGGAAAATTTGGGGGATTTACTACAGGATATCCCCTCAAATATCAAGTAAACCACAAGGGGCGACTGGCTTTTGTGGACTACTTCATATTTCAACGTTTCCCGACTACACTGGGAAATTTAAACGACCTGGCGGGGGATCCGTCCTCGACGAGGGACATACATGGCACCTACCCCCATCTGGTTTCACCACTGTCCCGACGACGATCAGTCCCCTGCCTTTCTGACTTCCTTGGTCTCAAGAGCACAAATCCTCCAACTCGAACACAACTGACATTTTCAGCGCTCGAGTTCGAGATTTACTTGCTTGTGACCTACAACTTTTCAAAGGCCTTCAAACAGACAAAAATCAAGTAACTATACGCGAATTATCAATGGAAGAATGATTGGTGGTACACGTACGCGCATAATCTCCAACTCAGTCACTACCAAAATACATCTAAGAAAGGATTCACTGCCCTCTCATAACAGGGTCAAAAATCAACCAAACAAAATTTTTAGGGACTAATCGATGTAAGAGGGTTCCCCGTACCCCCCGCCAATAGTAGGCAATCTTTATGGAATGGTGGAGCGCCCAACCCTCAAGAGCGGCATGGGAAAACGCGGAGGGAGAACTTGGTCAAGTTTAAAGGAACCGCGTGTCTTCTTTTACAGATCATCGCAATCGCCCATGAAACGTGGACAATGGTCACCTATTGTTGGCCGATGCTTATTCCCGACCCCCTAAGAAACTTAATACGTAGTTGCAATACAAGAAGAGCATTTTACAGCCGTTCATTTATGAAATATTCAGTTCTAGTGGCTTTCCTTCCTTTAGAAACAAAGAGTTTCTTTAGGAACCTAGGCAAATTTGGTATCAATAAAGACAGGTCTCCCGGCTGCACTAAAGTAGCCGTGCAGCCCTGTCTTTTATTGGATACCACTTTCGTATCAAATGCAAATTACACTGAAATTAGAATCGGTTTTCATCTATGAATGGGAAACAAAACATTCATAAAACTATTAGCAATTTCGACCCCCACGAAATAAATGCAACGTCCAAATTGGTTGGGGGGGGGCATGCAGGGGGGGCGTGGGGTGTACGACATTGATAAGGTAGCTACATGCAATAGCGTGTAGTGACCTGATTTGGAAATTTGCCGGTAACGCTATTAGTTAACAAAACGAGAAGCCTCAATTAGAAAAAGAAAAGTGGGGACGAAGAGAAGTCTGATAAACAGCTACAAAAAGGACGATATGGGGTCTTTTTTTTTTTTTTAAAGTTTAGTTACAAACTATTTACAAAACCAGTAAAGATATTGGTTTTTGAGACGCACGACGCTTTATTTAGCAAAAGCTATTTTGTGATGACCAAACGAATGATCTCGGATGGTTTTTTGAGTTTCTATAACAAACTTATATTACACAAGGTCGTTTACAATGAAACTGCACAGGTTTGAAAGTTATTGTTACACATTAACGAACTCTACTAGTTGAATGACATTCTATTTGAAGGAAAGACACACGGTACGGTTTTTAAGTTTTATTTACAACCCCACAACGATTAGACACAGGTTGCTTAGATACAGTAAAATGTTCAATTACATTGAAGATTACATTATATTACTAATCTCATGTTTGATGGATGATCATGCAATTTTAATTGAACGGAAAATTCTTTTTTTCCATTGCAGAAACCTGGCCTGTGAAAATAATACACGTATTAATATTACACAATTATTTATAACAGATCATCAACTTCCTGCTCAATCCAAACATTTTCTTTATATTAATTATCACCTATGTTGCTTCGAATTGGTAAATACATGGATGCACAGTGGAGGGATAAGCTGAAAAAAAATTACAAGGTGAAGAGCACGTGATCATATCCCTCAAACGAACAAAGGATCTTCCTGTTAATCCAATTTTCTTGAATTTTGGCATTAGAAAATCGGCTGCGGTCCCTGCTTCAACTCTCTCCTTAATAGACTTAATAATTATGGACTTAAGTGTTTTTGTCATCTTGATTTCCAGATTTCCAATTTTTGAAGGCATACTTGATTTTCCACAATGTGAATTTAACAACATCGAAAAAATAAACCAAATTTCTCTGACAAACAGGTGGTGCCAGACTACATCAGGGAAACCGAACATAAGGAGATCATGGTTGCAGACATTGATTCGTACACGCTACCTCTCTTACAAGACCTTGGCAGTCCAGGTTCATAACGGCCGCTTTACCTTTGTCGGGGCAATCCCAAAAGATGTGATATAATGTTTCCACTGCCCCACAGCCCTCGAAAGGACATATACCGTCCTGCCCATGGCCCCAATCTTTTATCCGTTTGCCGGTATAGAGGACTTGAGTGAGCAAGTCTCCATTGAAAGTCCTTGACTTGTTGTCAAAAAGAGATACTAAAACAGCGAAGCTTCCATATCTTTTCCCCCATGGAAAAGTGGTTGTGGTTCTTTACACGAACGATAGAACTAGTAACGAACATAACCGGTTGAAGAAGCTTGACAATGTTTCCTTGGGTATGCTTACAGAGAATGGCAAAATTGTTATCAACCATTAAATAATTGCTTTTAGAACGTCAATCAGGCCCTGAGACAAAGAACGAAGTTACCACGTATAGTAACTTGTTTGGCCTGAAATTGGAACCAGATACCGGGATAAAGACTCGTAATTTGCCTTCGCAATAAAATAGCGATAGTTAATAAGGTGAGGTCGGTATATCGTTACCAGCGTAAAGAGAGGGAATAAACGGTTTGACACGTAGGGCATTCATTTTAACTCGGCGAGGTTTGTCTATACCTAGACCCCCACACATGTGGCAGGACAATACAGCACGAAAACCAGATCTGGCTTCCTACTTTCCCCACACAAGGGAGGAAAAACAATCCTTATGAATTTTCCTTAAGGGACCCTGTAGGGCATGGGAAAACTCGGCCCGAAAAGTAGAACAAGAGGGTAAAAATAACCGTATTGAGACCATAGTTTTTCACCAAGAAGAGATAGGTTGCCTGTTGAGCGTCCAAGATTTTATTCGAGAACGAGAGTATTCGATCTTTTTATCATCCCAGGTTACTTAATACGGGCATCGTTGGTGCCAAACACAATCCCAGTGATTTTAATCTCTTTTTGTTTCTCCACTGTACATATTGAGCCCGGAAGTTGCAGTGGAGCAAAACCTTCCTAATTTAAGTCGACACCGTTTTCCATCATATTAATACAAGTGCCCGTAGCACTCCCCCGAAATCTTTTTTAAAAATGGAAAAGGAAAGGAGGAAATCTCTCTTTTTCCCCCCCCCCCCCCCCCTCCCCCTCTCTACCCCCCCCCCCTATTCAGAAATAACATCGTTTGCATATGCAAGTGGCTCATCGCCAAGCATACTGTAAAAAATTTGATAGACTGCCTACTGCCTGGAACCGGCAACCCCTTTAATACGACACACCTGGTTTTATGAAAAGAGCTAAAAGTTCAACGAATAAAATGTACAAGTTAACAGGTGGACAAGGGTCAGCGCCTTGCCTAAGGCTACCTCTGTGAGTCATAATACACACAGGGTCGTGAAAGTATATTACCATTAATCCGTAAACAACTAATCAATATTATTATACAAGAGTGAAAACCATCTCTGAAGTTCTTGTCCAAAGTTTAAATTTCCTCAGAACTTTTCATTAAGAAAGACCAGTGACACTTGGTCAAGGCCTTTCTCCTTGATCGATTGATAAATGAGCGCACAATGGGAGGTCTTTCATTAGTACAAAAATCGAACAACATCCTGACAATTAACATGTTATTGTGAATAGACCGCCCAGGAATGGCAGCAAGTTTTGATACTCCGTTTGACTATACTGGGAAGACTCCTGGCCAGCCTACGTTTGGTAGACACTTTTTGCAATTAATTTGTAATCCGTATTTAAAAGACTTATATAGGACGCCAATTACTTGCATTGGTAAGTATCGACTTTGTTTTGGAATCAGGTCGTAATAATTCCCATACTGTTGGCTTCATAAGAGTACCACTATGTGAAAGTATCATTACACACTCGACTAAATCATTCCCTAATGTCCAAGTAAAGCCTCGAATAGATTCCGTACGGGCGAGGCCGTCCGAACCCGGAGGATTTTTACTAGCCGGCCCTAGAAACAGCTTTGTTAAGCTCAACCAAAACTAGTGTGGTTCATGGTTCTGAATACTTTTTTATCAGGTCATCCTGATCTTGTGAATTTAAACATTGATGACACGCATCCTGCAAGTTTAAAAATTTAAAACGTCAGCGTGTCTGTTTAAACACGATGATGTAGAAGTTATGGAAAAACACTCGTAATTTCACTATGCTATACACAATTCTACCTCTCGTTTTAAGGATTAATACCTTCCGCTCAGCTCGACGTCTCTATTTCCCTGTAAAAGAAGGCGGAGGCTTTCCTCTTCTCCTCAAGGATCTAACCCGAGAGCGAATACATGCTCCTCTGAGCTAACTTTCAATGATGTTATCAACTGCATCCGCATTCGAATTACAACAACTCTTTGTAAAAGTAACAATCGTTTTCTTTTTCTGCCGAGCTTCGGCACCTGTGCCTGATAGCAAGTGTTAAATTCCTCCCTTGATATTTTCCACCATTCGGTCATTGATTGAAACTCGGCTTCAGGGTGGACCACAGTTTTGTAATAGAACGCAGTTCCTCAAACAAAACATAATGTCATTTATTGGAGGAAGCATTATACTTCCAATACCCCTTTCCTCCTCTCTACTCTTGGCGAGAGAGCTTAAAGCCTCATGTACACAGTTGTGATCATAGTAACTGAATAAAGAACACTCGCAGACCTACAGGTGAAATCCTTAGATAAATATACTCCTGTCTAACCTTGAGCTTTGCTAATACCCCGTGCCGAGACCAATGTAACCTTGAAGACGGGTGAAAGTCTCTGTAACAATCAGTGAGCTTGTTTAATATACACGATCATAATCTTCATCCGTCCTGCTAAGCTTGGAGTTACTGTGTTACTTTCGCGGTCAATCTCCTCCATGATCAATTGAAATCGCCACCACAGAACTAAGGGGTTTGGGACTCTCACGTAAAAATCTAAGTTTCTCAAAAATTCCGTTTTTCAAAGTAGAATTCGGGCTATTTAACACTCAACCGCATAAGAAATTCTCGTACCAGGGAACACAGAAGGAAATGCGCGGCTCTGTTTATCTGCCTAATTTGTTGTTACTCCATGTGGTGCTTACCGTTGAGGCGATGCAACACCCCCTGATGTGTGGTGAGACTGAGGGAAAATAAACGGGTCCGCCCAACTCCACTTTTGAATAAAGAGAAATCCGCCTCAGTGATAAATAAAAGTTCCTGTAGTAAGATAATGTTCAAAAGCGAAAATTTCATCCATTGGTAATACACGAGAACGTTTTCTGCCATCTCGAGGCCATGAACAATTAATGGTAAGCAGATGCAAGATTGAACATGGAATTGATTAATGCAATACTTGTCAACCTCCTGTGACTTTAACAAAGTACCTATCGAAGAATTCTAGCTCATGCTTTAGTACAAAATCAGGTGTTCCTTTGCAATGGGGAAATCCATTCCTTGGGGTTATTAGTCACGGTTTTGCATGATTTCCGAGACATGGATAGTTACGTGGCTTCAGTTTTGGGTGCTCCCTAGAAAACATTTCTCTTTAATCCTTGAAAACTTGAAAATGTTTCTCGGCATCCTTTAAGGGGGTAAACAAGAATCCAGGGTTCATCCTCCAAAAAGATTTGGGTCATCCTTACGGCTGTCTGACGGTCTTCAAAAGGGACACGAATGTTAGATCTCGACCTGCTTAGTCTCTGATTTCTGGATGCGGGTTGAGAAGTGGACCTTCCCCTTCTATGGTACCCAGCTTCTGGAGTCTTTGGAGGTTGGATTCCTTCGCATTTACTTTTCCGTAAAAAAGGTACTCTTAAGCTCGTATGCGGTATCGGGTCTGCACCATTTTTCAGTTGGTAGGGTCCTGGGAGACCCCTGTTCACTGGGAGGAAGGGATTTTGATCTACGGGTTTCTCTGTAGACTGGGATGTAGGCAAATTGTTCCTCGTACTTTCTGTTTGAGCTTGACTTTCTATGTTGGTGTCAACTTCTCGGGATTATTCGTATAGGGAGGGACGACTAGCACAAGCCATCTGAACACTGGGTGAGCAACATGTTTGTCCAACTTCTTTCTGTATCGCGGTTTAGTGGGAGGTGACTTTGGGTTCCTCAGCCGACCAAGGATATAGGCAATTTTCCTTTGAAGTGTCCCATGGCGATTTGACTTTCAATCTGCTCACCGTTTGTTTGCTAACCAATTCCATGTTCACAGGTTTGGGGTTAGTAATATGTATTCCTTGGAGACACTTTAAAAGAGGCCTTTGGGCTTTGACTTTCCCATACTACTTTCATGTGTGTCTCGATGACACTAGTATTTTCAGCCGTGTTTGGCTTTCAGCTCCTTGAGTATTTTGTAGATGTGTTGGGTTAGTCCAGCTACAGTCTCAGCCTCTCACTTTCATCCTCAGGCGGGCACAGCCTCATTTTCTGCATTACTAGCAATCCATCTTAAAGTGGCGGGATGGATTTTATTCTCGAGGAAACGGGACATTCTTTGTGGGAGGTGACCAACTTTTGCACAAACAGACACTTTTATTTCGCAACCATTCTTTCGCAAATATGTCCCAAGCTCTGGCACTTAGGCACACCGTTTCCTGGCAGTCCCTTTCACTTATGCCTTTCCTCCGCACTTTAAACAGGTTCCTATAAGGTTGGCCATAGTATTCGTACCCAGCAATTCCTCCCCCCGAGACGAATAGAGGGATGGATTTCACTATGAAGGTGTATTTGGTATTGTCTTTTTTCCCCGTTTGTAACATGAGGGTAATCACAAAGGTACAAATCTAGCCACACACAACATTAACCGTTTTTCCCAAAACAAAACGGACCACATATCGTCAGTTCATGAGGAACGCAAAAACGGTAACTACAGTCGTTGCGAATTGGGTATACGGACTCACAGTGTAGCCATTCGCTCGAGACAAAGGGGGAAAAATTTCCCTCATCCCAATAGACACTTGAAAGGTGACATCCCAAAATCTACCTGCAGCTCTGCACGCTACTAAATATCATCAGGATTACACCGGGTAACGTTTCAAACACTCAAACACTTTATCCTATTCCAACACTAACATCTGACAAACGAGTTGCAGGCGTAAGCATCGCGTTTCAAAGACGCCATCTTGCGAAAAAAAAGGAAGATATGAAAGAGAAAAACAACTGTAAAAAGTCGCAGTTCCTTTTTTCCTTTCTTTTTTTTAAGGAGACTTTAATCTCTTGCCCTTTTTGTTTTTTACATTAAAAGCATCTTGAGATTTCATATTAACTTTAACTATTTACAAGTATATACATGGACCTCCACTCACAGTTCGCATTACCAGGAGACATGACCCTCGGCCTTTGTTATTACATTAAAAGCAATCTGAGATTTCATTTAACTTAATTATTTACATTATAACAATGGTCCACTCCACTCACAGTCGAAAAAGTCCGACAGTTCCACCGCATTAACAAACCGCAAGAAGGCGAAAAGCCACGCCTCCCAGTCTCCGGAGGACTTGAACTCACGTACTCAACATCGGAGTCGAGGCGCCATACCAACTAAGCCCACAACATAGCTGATACTCCAGCGCACTATAATTATATTAGAGTCTAAAGTGTTTACGTTGTGATATACAAGTAGAAGTCCCGGAGAAGGGGGTCGGGAGGGAGCGATCACCCTTTTCCCCCTGATACAAAAATATTGTAGCCCCGTACTTTTTAATTGCCTGAAACACCCCCCAAAATTTGGATCAAAATGTTTGAATATTAGCTATTGATGTTTATAGCATGGATGTAATAAGGTTTTTAGTAGCCCCCTTTTAAAAAATGGCACCAATGGGGTGGGGGAGGGGACGGGGCGGGGAAAATGGGAAGCCGGGGTCTTGGGGTCGAAAAAATTTTCCAATTCTTCGGCAAAACTGTAGTCGACATAGCACTAGTAGGTACGATAAAATGTGTAACCCCAAAGCGGGCGGGGGAACCCGCAGAATGATTTGCGGACGGGGGCCCAAACTTCCCTCCACGTGGGGGGACTGCAGCCGAAGTCCGAAAGGGAAACGGGGGTTGCCGTAAGGTTCCGAGGCTCAGTAGTAAAATTCAAAATTTCGGTGCGCATTTGGGTTTTTAGGCGTGAAATTTGGAAAATTTTGGGGATTATCGGGATTGCCCTCAAATATCAAGAAAACCAAAAGGGCGACTGGTTTTTGTGGACACTCATATTCAACTTTCCCCCCGATACACGGGAAATTAAACGCCCCCTTGCGGGGGATCCGTCCCGACGGGGAATACTGGCACCCCCCCCCATCTGGTTCACCACTGTCCCGACGGACGATCAGCCCCTGATTTTCTGTTTTCCTGGTCTCAAGAGCAAAATCCCCCAACTGAAACAACAAAATTTTCGCGCTCGGTTGGGAGTTTTACGCTTGTGCCCTACAATTTTTTCAAAGGCCTTCAAACAGCAAAAATCAAGAAGTATACCCCCAATCATAAAATGGAAGAATGTTTGGGTGGCACGTACGGCATAATCTCCAACTCAGTCACTCCCAAAAATACATCTAACAAAGGAAAAAAATGCCCTCTAAAAGGGTCAAAAAATCAAACCAAAAAAAATTTTTTAGGGACACAGTAGAGGGTCCCCTTTTCCCCCAGAAAAAGTGAAATTTTTAGGGAATGGTGGAGCGCCCCCTCAAGGGGCCGGGAAAAACGCGGAGGAGACTTGGTCAATTTTAAAAGGAAACGTTTGTCTTCTTTACAAATCAGCACCATGAAACTGGACAATGGCACCCCTTTTTTGGCAGGTTGCCCTACCCCCAAGAAATTAATCCCTAGTTGCAATACAAGAAGAGCCCTTTAAAGCGGTCATTTATGAATATTTAGTTAGAGTGGTTTTCCAGAAACAAGAGTTGCTTTAGGAACCTAGGCAAATTGGTATCAATAAAGAAGGGCTCCGGTACTAAAGTACGGGGCCTGTCTTTATTTATACCTTTCTTACAAAAGCAAATTTCAGAAATATGAATCGGTTTTATTAGAATGGGAAAAAAAAATTAAAACTAAGCATTTCAACGAAAAAAGCAACGTCCAAAATTGGGGGGGGGGGGGGGTTGACCCTGATAATGTGGCTACTGCAATAGGGTGGACTGTTTGGAAATTTCGGTAAGATATGATTAAAAAACGAAGCCTTAAAGAAAAAAGAGAATTCGATGAAAAGCTACAAAAGGAAGATATGAAAGAGAAAAACAACTGTAAAAAGTCGACAGTTCTCACACATTAACACCGCAAAACGAGGAAAAGCACACTGCCCAGTCTCCGGAGGACTTGGAACTCACGTGCTCAACAGTCCAGAGTCGAACGCCATACCAACTAAGCCCAACAATGCTGATACTCCCAGCGCACTAATAATTTAATATTAGTAGTCTAAAGTGTTACGTGTGTGATATCCAAGTAGAAGTGCGGATGTAAAGGGGGGTCGGGAAGCTGCGATCAACCCCTTTTCACCTGCATACTTAAATATTGGTACCGTACTTTAATTATTGCTCAAACACGCCCCAGAATGGATTCAAAATATGCTTGAATTTACACTATTGATGTTTATACATGGCTTTAATTAATGTTTCTTAGTAGCCTGCTTATACATGGCACCAATAGGGGTGGGGGGAGGGACGGGGCGGGTTATGCCTCAGGAACCGTGGTCTGGCCGGTCGCACAATTTTCCTTTTTCTTTGGTAAACTGTTAGTCGGCATAGCTCTAGTAGTACGATAAAATGTGTAATCGACGCTGGCCGGGGGTAGCGCCAGAATGATTTTGGCGCGACAGGGGTCCAAACTTCTCTACTAGGGTGACTGCAGCCTGAAGTCCCGACAAGGGGAAACGGAGTGCCGTAAGGTCGTCCGAGACTAGTAAAATTCAAAATTTTCGGTGCGTGTTTGGGTTTTTAGGCGTGAAATTGGAAAATTTGGGGGATTTACTACGGATCTGCCCTCAAATATCAAGTAAACCACAAGGTTCGACTGGGGGGCTTTTGCGGAACTAATACTTCATTTTTTAAACGTTTCCCGACTACACTGGAAATTTAAACGACCTTGGCGGGGCGATCCGTCCCCTCGACGAGGGACATACATTGCACCTACCCCCATCCTGGTTTCACCACTGTCCCGACGACGATCAGGCCCATGACTTTCTGATTCCTATGGTTCTCAAGAGCACAAATCCTCCAACTCGCACACAACTGACAATTTCAAGCGCTCGATTTCGAGATTTACTTGCTTGTGACCTCCTAACTTTTCAAAGCCTTCAAACAGACCAAATCAATTAAGTATACGGGAATTATACAATGGAAGAATGAATTATTGGTTGTACACTTACGCGCTTTTTGAAGTTTTAATAAATGCTAGACTTCCCTTGCAAAAATCCTTACCGTAATGAATATGGTAATTTAATATCTCAGTACTGACGGCCAGCATGTAGGCTGTACTGTGATTAGTATCTTTAACCTGAAAGAGCAACTTGCATTCAAGTGCGTATCAAGGGAAGGAGGTTGAGGTCGTTGGGCGCCCCTGGTTTGAAGACACTTCTACACTCTCCCATAGCCGTCATCATTCGGGGCATTGTCAAACTTGAAGTCCCTGTCCCCCTTCAATTGCATGAATCTGTATAAGCGGATGTACAAGGCTGTATTCAACGAACCCGTAACCATTCCTTTATTATTGAACCTACATGGCAGCACTTAAAATTTGTTCCGACATACACACAAAAACGAGCAGCTTGTTTTACGACCGCTGCCTCTCATCAATCCTTGTCAAAGTTTTCAACGCCAGCATATGGACCCATCCAATTTTCGCAGAATGACCATTGACTCTTTTTTTGTTTTGTTTTTTTTTTTTTTTTTTTTTGAAAAAAAGCTACAGGTGCATGAATAAAAACTTGTGATCCGCCAACCCCCCCTCCCGCCCCTTGCCCACTCACCAATATATGAGAATAAGTCCGCTGTCTTTCCAAACCTCACAATCTGCTCTGGTGGATCAATTTCACCATTTTTTGACAGCATAATCTCAACTCAGGTCACTACCAAATAAATGGATTTCACTGCCCTCTCATAACAGGGTCAAAAATCCCACCCAAACAAAATTTTTAGGGACTACATGTAGAGGTTCACCCTTCCCCCAGCAAAAGTGCATTTTTATGGAATGGTGGAGCGCCCTTCAAGACGCAGGGAAAACGCGAGGGAGACTTGGTCCAAGTTTAAAAAGAACCGCTGTCTTCTTTTCAAGCATCAACCATGAAACTGGACTATGGTCACTCATGTTGGCATATGCTTAGCCCTACCCCCTAGAAACTAATCCATTGTTGCAATCAAGAAGAGCATTTTTACAGTCGGTCATGTTATGAGTATTCAGTTTTCACGAGTGGCTTTCCTTTGCACAAGGAGTTGCTTAGGAACCTAGGCAAATTTGGTATAAATAAAGACAGGTCTCCCGGCTACTAAGTAGCCGGAGCCCTTCCCTTTATTGATACCTCGTATCAAATTGCAAACTTACCTGAAATATAGAATCGGTTTCGTCTATGATTGGGAAAACATTCATAAAACTATTAGCATTTCAACCGACAAATATGCACGTCCAAATTGGGGGGGGGGGGGGGGGGGGGGCCCCAATGTACGACTTGATAATGTAGGCTACATGCAATACGTGTAGTGACCCTGATTTGGAATTTGCGAGTAAGATTATGATTAACAAAACATCCTAATTAAGAAAGACAAAGTGGGGACGAAGAGAATTCGATAAATGCTACAAAAAGAAGATTATGAAAGAGAAAAACAACTGTAAAAAGTCGACATTCCACAGCATTAACACCGCAAAACCGAGGAAAAGCACACCTGCCAATGTCTCCGGGAGGACTTACTCACGTACTCAACAGTCAAGTCGAACGCCATACCAACTAAGCACAACAATGCTGTACTCAGCGCACTATAATTAAATATTAGTAGTCTAAAGTCTTACGTTGTGTTATACAAGTAGAATTGCCGGATGTAAGGGGGGGCAAAAAAAAAAAAAAAAATCCGGGGCTGAGCGATTCACCCCCTTTTCACCGGCATACTTAAATATTGGTACCGGGGGGGGGGGGGGGGGTACTTTAATTATTGCCTCAAACACGCCCCCAGAATTGGATTTCAAATGCTTGAATATTACACTATTGATGTTTATAGCATGGGCATGTAATTACTGTTTCTTAGTAGCCTGCCTTATAAATGGCACCAATAGGGGTGGGGTAGGAGCTGGGCGGGGTTATGCACCAGGAAGCCGTGGTCTTGGCCGGTTCGCCTAAATATTTCCATTTCTTTTGGTAAACATGTAGTCGCTAGCACTAGTAGGTAAGATAAAATGTTTAATCCCGACGCTGGCCGGGGGTGCGCAGAATGATTTTGCGCGACAGGGGTCCAAACTCTCTACGTAGGGTGCCTGCAGCCTGAAGTCCCGACAAGGGAAACGGAGTGCCGTAAGGTCTTTCCGAGACTAGTAACATTCAAAATTTTCGTGCGCATTTTGGGTTTTTAATTTAGGGTTAAATTGGGAAATTTGGGGAAATAAAGACATTTTACTACAGGCTCATGCCCTCAAAATCAAGTAAACCACAGGGGGCGACTGGCTTTTGCGGACTAGCTTCATATTTTTAAACGTTTCCCCCTACACTGGGAAATTGTACACGACCTTAGCGGGGCATCCTCCTCGGACGAGGGACAATACATGGCACCTAACCCCATCCTGTTTCACAACTGTCCGACGGACGATCAGTCCCCTGACTTTCTGACTTCCTTGTCTCAAGAGCCAAAATCCTCCAACTCGAACACAACTGACCATTTTCAGCGCTCGAGTTCGAATTTTACTTGCTTGGACCTACACTTTTTCAAAGGCCTTCAAACAGACCAAAATCAAGTACTTATACTGGAATTATCATGAAGAATGATTGGTGTACACGTACGCGCTTTTTGAAGTTTAAATAAATGCTAAGACTTCCGTTCCTTGCAAAATCCTTACGCGTAATGATATGGTAATTTAAATATCCTCAGTACTGACGGCCAGCATGTAGGCTGTACTGTGATTAGCTATCTTTAACCCTGAAAGACACTTTGCATTCCAAGTGCGTATCAAGGAAGGAGGTGGCGGCCGGTGGGGCGCCCGGGTTGAAGACACTTTCTAACACTCTCCCATAGGCCGTCATCATCGGCGATTTGTCAAACTTGAAGTCACCTCCCCCTTCAATGCATGATCCTGTTTATAAGCGGATGTACAAGGCTGTATTCAACGAACCCGTAACCATTCCCTTTATTCTTAACATCATGGCAGCACTTAAAATTTGGTCCGACTTACCACACTAAAACGAGCAGCTTGTTACGCTGCCTCTATGTCCTTGTCAAAGTTTTCCAACGCCAGCATATGGACCCATCAAGTTTTCGCAGAATGACCCATTGGAAACTCTTTGAGCTACAGGGGCATGGAATAAAAAACTTGTGATCGCCAACCCCCCCCCCCCCTCCTCGCCCCTTGCGCCTCACCAATATATAGAGATAAGTCCGCTGTCTTCCCAACCCTCACAA
>JAIZAY010001392.1:0-15416 GCA_029531755.1 Holothuria leucospilota
AAATGGATAACATCAATCAATGTTAACAATAGTACCCAAATCTATGCATTCATCTTGCATGATTTATGTTCTTTAATGAGATATTGAGCACAAACAAAGTATGTACAAAAGTGAATTGACCAAAGTTACTCTTGTACTTAACTATGTATAATTTACGTAGAAGCAGTCATGGTGTCGACCAAATTTGCAAAAGTGGTACACACATGACAGTAAACTTATCAACTAACAATTTGTAATTCCACATATACTCTATACTGCACAGAAACCTTTAAACACTCACCAACCTCCTTACTCACACGCATACAACACCCACCCTGCACATGCCCCCTCACCATCCCTGCTGAATGCTTGTTAGGGCATCATCCATTCCTTGCAGTTGGAATCGTGGAGTCAACAAACATGATAGCCCTAATACAGTAAAACCTCCTTTTATTCCCGAACACATCGGGACCGAGGTTCAGCCCACGGAGACAAAAGGTTCACGAGGACTAAGGTCGCTTGAGACCGAAAATGAAACAGGGTCCATGAGTACCGAAATTCCGCGGAGAACAAAAATGACATATGGTTCACGCGACCGAAGTTCGCCGACCAAAAAATTAGATAAGGTCCGGCGGACCGAAAATAAAATCGGAGTCCGGACACAAAATGAAATAGGGATCCGCGAGCCGAAAATGAAATAGGGTCCGCGAGACCGCAAAATGAAATAGGGTTCACGAGACCGAAATTCAAATCCGCTCGCGAGACGGAAACGATTCCTTACCAGAAGGGTGGAGTTGCAAGGCAACGGCATAGTTTGCAAAATGTAACTACTACAGGGTCCAGTATTAACTTGAGGCGGGAGTGCGTAGCAAGTACGGCGGACTGGCACTTCTGTCGGTCTCGCAGACCCTTTCTCATTTTCGGTCTAGCGGACCCTTTCTCATTTTTGGTCTAGCGGACCCTTTCTCATTTTCGGTCTCGCGAACCTTTTTTCATTTTCGGTCTCGTCGAACCTTTTTGTTTTAGATTTTCGGTCTTGCGGACCTTCGGTCTCGTGGGATGCCCCCGGGACCGAAGGTTGTTCGGATAGCGAAAAATTTGGATAAACAGGGTTCCAAGTTTTTGCCTCAAATACGGTACACTGGATCCATAAGACAGTGTGTCAACACTTTTCCAAAATAATTCCAAAAAGGCTAAAAATTGCAGACAAAATCCCCCAGAATATTTCGTTACTATTTTTTGTGACCGATGATACAACAAATAAATTTTAAGACTTCTAAAACAGAGACAATTTATTTCTAAAATTCGAGCCTTCGCTCGTCTGAATGACCAATGCTTTCTACACACTAAATGAGTGTGTGGGCTGAAGAGGAGCTGTAACGATCTGGAGAGGTACTGTATCTAGAGTATAAATTCTGCATAAAGTTCCACAAATGTTAGAGACACATGTGTAAGAGACTCTCAAACAGCAGTTCGCCATGTTTTTGTAAGGTCTACTTTCGTTATTTTTAGGTATGAAGCTCACTACGTTACTAACTTTCAGATTTAGTGAAACTAGGACTTACGGTAGCCTAACATACTTTTGTATAAGAGGATATTGAGCCTATACCTATAAGAATTTCAAAGCAAATACGTACGATATTTCTTCCAAATTTGACAAAGAGATAACAGATTGTTTTCTGTGTCCACATGTCGGGTGTTTTAGCCATCGTGACATCTTTCCATGACTTTCAAAGTCCCCAGAAAAATAAGTGCATTTCTGCAAAATTTTTGTTGAATTTTGCCTTGTAAAGCACTGAAAACTTGGTGTCTAC
Source organism: Holothuria leucospilota (assembly GCA_029531755.1). Taxonomy (NCBI): domain Eukaryota; kingdom Metazoa; phylum Echinodermata; class Holothuroidea; order Aspidochirotida; family Holothuriidae; genus Holothuria; species Holothuria leucospilota. The sequence goes on from JAIZAY010001392.1 coordinate 1,794, forward strand.
TACCGTAATTGTATTGAATATTATTGCTGTTAAATCTGACGGCTAGTTCGGATAAACAGGGTTCGGATAAACAGGGTTTTACTGTAAAACCAGTGTTCACACAAAATCTTATACAGTCGCAGGCAATATAAAGACCTACTGCACCATACAAAACTTTCCTAAAACATATATTCAAATCATGGTAATTTTCTGAGGGCCATAAAGTGAATACTAGCATACACACCTTCTATCATCATAATTTATAAATTATAGCCTTCAGTATATTACAGCTAAGGTACTGTACCACATAAACACAGTACCATCTGGACTTACAAACACAGGTTCCACAATGTGGTTTATCCACTCATTATACAACACCTTTACACCACTGTTAAGTAGACTTGAGCACCTTTTGTTAGACTGTTTTTGGCACAAAAGAATGAGAATCAATATAGATTCAGTATATATCAATAGACCTTAGGAACAAAGGACAATCTCCCAGTCAGTGGTACTGTAATACAAGTTTCCTTTCTTTTGTTATCCAAGATTAATAAAGACTAGCTCAAGGGTGTTACGTCCAAAAACTGTTGTACATGACATACTGGCTAAAATCATAGAGCTGCATGGCACCTTCATGTTGAATACAAACTGGTTGATTTACTGTGTAAGTTGAATCGTATACCATTACATTTGCACTGATTAGCACTGAACTGGTTTCACAAGAGCATGGATCATGGTCCTAATCAAGGTATGTGGGGTTTCCTTCACATATTCTTGCCTGGCTTCCCTTGGCCCACTTGGATACTAGGCTTATCACAAAAAACAAGTTGCATATGGCTGACTATAAAATCTAGTTACATATGAACATGACCTCCATGATATTTAGCTAGCTGTAGAAAGGCTGGTCAAAGTCCATTTCAGTTCAAAACAAAATGATCTCCCCCACCTGCAAAGTAATTCAACCTCTCTAAATTTGCGAGATTTCTTGCCTGTGTCACTAGTCATGATTGCCTGCTTCCTTCCAAGACTTGTATATGTGCTTTTCTTCATCACATTGCAAGCCTAATCACAATAAAGCACATTCCCATTCGCTTTAAACTGAGAAGGCCCTGTAAACACTAAAAAGTCACTCCCAACAGTTCTTGTCCCAATATCATCACCCCATGTGTCTATGGATCATTGGATCAATACAATGTAAAATTTGTATACAATTAAAACTTTTATTAGATGTGATTTTACTGACTAATTCATGTTCATAGATTGTCAAAGATACTGCAGCAAATTACAACCTGCAGACAAAACATGAAACTACAATGAAAAGAAGCAATTATTTTAGAATTACACCTCTCTGCCAAACCAACATGCTGCTACACTGCAGCACGTATCTTTATATCTCTAGGTATTCCCCTGATGGAATGCAGCTACCACACCTTCAATATTTACCATGCATAGTTCATAACTTGCCAACCCTCCAGAGCACGCAATCTGTTTCCATGATTAGCCTAGAATCTAATCATGTGATTAAAAATCACCCAAAAGGAGGAAATCTAGTCCAGAGAGTACATTATTAAAGGTGTTCAAACTGACGTCAGTGAGAAGTGACTGCTTCTCCTGCCTTAGCAGCAAATATTTCTGGTGCCCTTGGGGACAATTTGAGTAAAATGACATCAGGAATTGGTTACTGTCACTGTAAAAATAATCTGCACGGCATGGACATCTACTGTCCTAGAATTCTTTCAAGATGAGCATTCAGTACTTTAAGAAGCGCAGTGTCAGTAGTGTGGGAGGATTGACTTTCTCTTATAGGGGAGAATGCAGTCACCGCCAATCTGAATGAGTATACGCCGATAGCCTAATTCATGAATGGCTCTTTTTAATCATGTGCAATTATCTTTGTCACTAAACAGTCCTGACTCATACAACTTACCCATTTATTTACCATCAGAGTGCAATGTTTAACTTTCTGAAAAGGCACATAAAATACTGGCTGATTTTTAAAACTAAATTTTGGGCCGACTGCTTCTTCCCCTTCAAATTTTCCCTTTTGATTCATGAACTGCAAAAGAGGAGTATGAAAAAATTCTTTCAGCAGAATGAAAAAACTTTTTCATTTCAGAAACATTTGTTTAATTTTGCTGCAAAACCATTAAATCAGCAGTCATGGGTGTACATTCACTAGATATACATTGTCTTTTCCAGTATACGTTACTAAGTATAATCAGATCTTCAAACTTTATTCCCATAAAGCTTTGAAGATCTGATATACTTAGTAAACTGTATACCTGGAAAGACAATGCTATCTAAGTGAATGTACACCCATGACTGCTGATTTAATGGTTTTTGCAGCAAATTAAAAACCAAATGTTTTCTGAAATGAAAAGTTTTTTCATTCTTGAAGCATTTTTTATACTCCTCTTTTTGCAGTATCATGAATCAAAAGAAAATTTGAAGGGGAGAAGCAGTCGGCCCAAAAATTATTTTAAAAAATCAGCCAGTATTTTTTATTGACTTTTCAGAAAGTAAACCATGCACTCTGATGGTAAATAAAGGGGTTAAGTTGTAATGAGTCAGACTGTTTAGTGACCAAAGAATATTGTCACATGATTAAAAAGAGCCATTCATGGAATTAGGCTAGATCGGGGTATACTCATTCAGATTGGGGTGACTGCATTTCCCCTATTAAGAGAAAGTCAATCTCACTCTTGACACACTGCGCTTTTTTAAAGTACTGAGTGATCATCCTTGAAATCATTCAGTAACAGTATGATTGTCATGCCGTGCAGATTATTTTAGCAGTGAACAGTTCCTGATTTCATTTACTCACAATTTTTCCCCGAGGAGGCACCAGAAAATATTTGCTGCTAAGGCAGGTATGAAGCAGTCCACTTCTCACTGGTCAGTTTTGAGAACACCTTTATATAATTTACTCTCTGGTTATAGACATAGATTTCCTCCTTTGGGTGAATATTTTAATCACATGATTAGATTCTAGGCTAATCCTGTGAACAGATTTGCCCATCTGTGAAGGGTTTGCAAGTTATGAACTATGCATTGTAAATATTGCAGTTTGTGGTGGTCCCCTGCCATTCCTCAGGGAATACCTAGCGATATTAAAAATACTGTGTGCAGTGTAGCAGATGTTTGTTGGCTATAGAAGGTGTAATTCTAAAATACTTTGCTTCTTTTTCCATTAGTTTCATGGGTTTGTTAGATCCTGCCGGTTTGTAATTTGCTGCAGTATCTTTTTCAATCTATGAACATGAATTAGTCAGTAAAATCACATCTAATAAAAGTTTTAATTGTATACAAATTTGTACATTGTATTGATCCAATGATCCATAGACACATGGGGTGAATGATATTTGGGACAAGAACTGTTGGGAGTGACCTTTTTTAAGTGTTTACGACGGGCCTTCTCAGTTTTTAAGCGAATGGGAATTGTGCTTTATTGTGATTATGGCTTGCAATGTGATGAAGAAAAGCACATATACAAGTTCTGTGGAAGGAACGCAAGGCGAATCACTGACTAGTGAACACAGGCAAGAAATCTCATGCAAATTTAGAGAGGTTTGATTACTTTGCAGGTGGGGGAAGATCATTTTGTTTTGAACTGAAATGGACTTTGACCAGCCTTTCTACAGCTAGCCTAAATATCATGGAGGTTCATGTTCATAATGTAACTAGATTTTATAGTCAGCACATATGCCAACTTGTTTTTTGTGATAAGCCTAAGTATCCCAAGTGGGCCTAAGGGAAGCCAGGCCAGAATATGTGAAGGGAAACCCCACATACATTGATTAGGATGCATGATCCATGCTCTTGTGAAACCAATTCAGTTGCTAATCAGGTGCAAATGGTAATGGTATAGCGAATTCAAACTTACACAGTAAGATCCCATTTCAGTTTTGTTATTCAACATGAAGGTGCCATGCAGCTCTAATGATTTTAGGTCCCAGTATGTCATGTACAACAGTTTTTTGGACGTAACACCCTTGATGCTATGTCTTTTATTAATGCTTGATAACAAAAGAAAGGAAACTTTGTATTACAGTACCACTGACTGGAGATTGTCCTTTGTTCCTAAGGTCTATTGATATATACTGAATCTCATTGGATTGATTCTCATTCTTTTGTGCCAAAAACAGTCTAACAAAAGGTGCCTCCAAGTCTACTTAACAGTGGGTGTAAAGGTGGTTGGTTATAATGAGTGGATAAACCACATTGTGGACCCTGTGTTTGTAAGTCCAGATGGTACTGTGTTTTATGTGGTACAGTACCTTAGCTGTAATTATACTGAAGGCTTAATAATTTATAAATTATGATGATAGAAGGTTTTGAGGGGTTGGGTGACTGCTAGTATTCACTTTATGGCCCTCAGAAAATTACCATGATTTGAATATGACATGTTTTAGGAAGTTTTGGGATGGTGCCGTACGGTCTTTATATTGCCCTGCGACTGTATAAGATTGTTGTGTGAACACCTGGTTTTACAGTTAAAACCCTGTTTATCCGCACCCTGTTTATCCAAAAAAAAAAGAACCCCTGGTTTTATCCGAAAAAAAAAACTAGCCGTCAGATTTAACGCAATAATATTCAATACAATTACGGTAGTAGACACCAAGTTTTCAGTGGCTTTAACAAGGCAAAATTCCAACAAAAATTTTGCAGAAATGCACTTATTTTTCTGGGGACTGTTGAAAGGTCATGGAAAAGATGTCCACGATGGCTAAAACACCCGACATGTGGACACAGAAAACCAATCTGCTTATCTCTATTGGTCAAATTTGGAAGAAAGTATCGTACGTGATTTGCTTTGAAATTCTTATAGGTATAGGCCTCAAATATTCGCTCTTATATACAAAAGTATGTTAGGCTAAACCCGTAAGTCCTAGTTTCACTAAATCTGAAAGTTTAGTAACCGTAGTGAGCGTTCTATAACCTAAAAATAACGAAAGTAGAACCTTAACAAAAACATGGCGAACTGCTGTTTTGAGAGGCCTCGTTCACACAGGTGTGTCTCTAACATTATGTGGAACTTTATGCAGAATTTTATACTCTAGATTACAGACCTCTCCAGATCAGTTAACAGCTCCTCTTCAGCCCCACACACTCATTTATTGTGTAGACAAAGCATTTTTTGGTTTCCCTTCAGACGAGCGAAGGCTCGAATTTTAAGAAATAAATTGTCTCTGTTTTAGAAGTCTTAAAATTTATTTTGTGTATCACATCGGTCCCCAAAAAATAGTAACGACAATGATTCTGGGGGATTTTGTCTGCTAATTTTTAGCCTTTTTGGAATTATTTTTGGAAAAGTGTTGACACACTGTCCTTATGGAATCCAGTGTAACCGATGATTTGAGGGCAAAAACTTGGAACCCTGTTTATCCAAATTTTTTCGCTATCCACTGAACAAACCTTCGGGCTCCCCCCGGGGGCATCCCAACGAGACCGAAGGTCCGCAAGACCGAAAATCTAAAAACAAAAAAGGTTCGACAAAGGGTAGAGACCGAGAAATGAAAAAAGGTTCGCGAGACCGAAAATGAGAAGGGTCCGCCTAGACCAAAAATGAGAAAGGGTCCGCTTAGACGAAAATGAGAAAGGGTCCTGCGAGAGCGACAGAAGTGCCAGTCCCGACCGTACTGCCTACGCTTCCGCTCCAAAGTTTATACTGGCACCCTGTAGTAGTTACCATTTTTTGCAAACTATTCCGTTGCCCTTGCAACTCCACCCTTCTGGTATGATCGTTCCGGTCTCGCGAGCGGATTTTGAATTTCGGTCTCGTGAACCCTATTTCATTTTCGGTCTCGCGGACCCTATTTCATTTTCGGTCTCGCGGACCCTATTTCATTTTCGGTGTCGCGGACCCTATTTTATTTTCGGTCTCGCGGACCTTATTTAATTTTTGGTCTGGCGAACCTTCGGTCTCGTGAACCCTATTTCATTTTTGGTCTCGCGGACTTTCGGTCTCATGGACCCTGTTTCATTTTCGGTCTCAAGGACCTTCAGTCTCGTGAACCTTTGGTCTCGTGGGCTGTAACCTCGGTCCCGATGTGTTCGGATAAACGGGGTTTTACTGTATTAGGGGCATTGTTTGTTGACTCCAGATTCCAACTGCAAGGAATGGAATGATGCCCTACAAGCATTCAGAGGGATGGGAGGGGTGCACTGTGCAGGTTGGGTGTTGTATTGAGCTTTGGAGTAAGGAGTTGGTGATTGTTAAAGGGTTCTGTGCAGTATAGGAGTCTATGTGGAATTGCAAATTGTTAGTTGATGAGTTTACTGTCCTGTGTGTACCACTTTTGTAAATTTGGTTGACACCATGACTGCTTCTAAATTATAAATACATAGTTAAGTACAAGAGTAACATTGGTCAATTCACTTTTGTACATTACTTTGTTGTGCTCATATATCTCATTAAAAGAACATAATCATGCAAGATGAATGCATAGATTTGGGTACTATTGTTAACATTGATTGATGTTATCCATTGGTTGTCTTCAAGACCATAGTACAGGTAAATATTTTACCATTTCCATTGTTCTCTTCTTTTCCACACAGACAGTGAAAATTCTGAGTCTCCTACTAGTCCGGAAGATGGGCGTGGTCCCCTTCTCGATGAAAATGCCTCCTTTACTATAGATCCAAAGACAGCATTGGATTCACCACAATCTTGCCCTGAATCAGGTAATCTTCAGCCAGGCCTAGTAAATTGAAAAGGCATAGGAGTAGCAAACATTGAACTCCTCCCCTGAGTCAAAAATGTGGGGGGGCCCTTTTCCCCCCTGAATTCAAGGACAAAACACTTATTTGTTCCCTCTGTAAAAATCATCTATGCAGAATTTTCTTGAAAAATGGTTCCCCCCAATATATTGCAATCTAAGGAGGCCTCAAATATTCAAAAATTTTCCAAAAGGATGGAGGGAGAAGCGCCTCCCCTTAGACCCTTGTCTCCCAGGAAAAACAGTGTTCAACCTTCCCATCCTAGCACCTGGTGGATAATGGTGTCAAACTATGTAAAACATTTTTCAAAAGTAGAACAAAAAAATTCTGTCAAGTGTCATAACCTGAACTGAAGTGAAAGGTTCTGCACTGTATTTTGAGTTCACTTATTTTTATTCATGTCTCCTTAGTTAACCTCCACTACATTTTTCCCCATTGCCAGCAGTAACAACAAAAAAGAAAACACACAAAAACAAGACATAGAGGAAAGGCAATACCCAAAAGACAACAAACAACAAGGCAGCAAAACAAAAGCAAAAACACACCCAACAAGATCAACCACAGCGAACCAAAAACACAAGCAAGGCAACAACAAATAAAAGATACACAACCAAACAAAAATAAACAACAAAGGACAACCAAACACAACACGAAGACAACCAGGAACACACCAACATACAAAAACAAAACAAAGACAAGCGAAAGCAAAAGAAAATCAAAAAAAGAATCAACAAAAACCCGAGAACTAACGAAACAAACACCAACAAACAAACCCAAAAAAACAAAAACACGAATAACAACAGAACGAAATAGGTTAGACAAACCACACCAAAAAATAATACAATCAAGAACAACACGACATAAGTCCACCACATAACAAACTAAAACATATCAAGAAAACAAACACAGAAGATCGAAAAGCAAATAAACCAACAAAAACAAATAAAAACAATAAAAAACACAAGCCACCAAACACAGCAACAAACCACGACAAGCAAAAAAATGGAAACACCAAACAGACAAACAACAGCAAACAAAAAAAACACCACACAACACCACAAAAAAAAACAAAGCACAAGCATCTAAAACACAAACAAACAAAAAAAATCATAAAAAAAACAAAACAGAACCCGCAAACAAACAACACAAACAAAAAAACAACACAAGCAACAAACCACAGCAAACAACAATACAGAAACAAACCAAAGGCAACAAAACAACTCAACAACACAAGCAAAACAAGAAAAAAACAACGAAAACCAACAACAAGGCGAAAAAAACAACAGCACAAAACCAAAAAACAAAGCACCATACAATACACAGACAAAAGAAGCCGAAAAAAATAACCACACAAAAAACCAAACAGGAAAAGACAATCACAACATACACACACATAAACAAACACTTAGAAAATCATACAAAACTACCAACAAAACAGAAAACCAAAACACATACACAAAAAACATACAACAACACCAACAAAAACGCAAACACTAAACAATAACAAGACAATCAAAAAAAACAGAACCATAACACACCCACACAACACACAAACAAGAACAAAAAAACAAAATACAAAGAACAGAACACAACAAACACCCAACCAACAAGAACAAAAAAACATCAACGAACCAGAAACAAAAAAACACAAACACCACAACAAAACATAAACTAAACAGCACCACACACACAGAACAACAAGAAACAGAAGCCAAACCCAACCAAAAGAAAACCAAACAACAACAACACAAATAGAACACAAGGAACACCAACACAAACCACAAAAGCACCAGTTCAACACAACCAAAGCACAAAGCACGAACACAAACAACACACAACCACAACACAACCCTACACAAACACAAACACAACAAAACAACCAAAAAAAAACATACAACAACAACAAAAAACAAAACAACAAAAGAAAAAGAACATAAAACAACACCCAAAACAGAACAAAGAACAAAAACACCAACAAACAACAAAAACCAAACAACAAAACAGCACTCAGCCAAAAAACAAACACACAAAAACAGAAAAACAAACAATACACAACAAGACACAAAACACAAAAAAAAACGAACAACACAAGATCCAAAACCAACCAGGTAAAGTTGTTAGCACATTGTAGGAATGGCCCGACAGTGTAGGATGCTGTGGATATTTCTCCTTTCTTTGCCAGTCTTTAACAGTGTAGATACCATCCTGTTACATTTTTTTTGTGGGAACATAAAATTACCCTCGTTCCATTTTAAATTGTGTTTTATTTCATTTCATGTTTTCTCTGTTTGCTGTAGTCTCAAATGTTCAGCGTTTTCTTCCCGCATCAGAAACAACAAGTGTGTTTCATTCACTTAGGCATGCCTCTGATTATACCCTGGTGAAGAATCTGTCAAATTTATAGTAAAAAAAAGTTTTTCTGATCTATTGCTCCACACACATTTTATAAGCCTGTAGATTCCTTGAAGGATATGAAATTTGTGGTACGTTTTAATATTATGTACATGAAACCTTGTAGCACCATACATACACATTAACGCAGTACCTGTAAAAGCTGTTGGTTCAGGAAACTAGGGGATGTGGCTCATTTTGATGCCCTGCCCTGATTTTCCTTGGTGCTGACATGGGATAGGTTTATTACCACACTTACCACTTAAGTGGTAGTTTGTTGAAGTTATGTGCCAGCAGCATAAATTACTAAAATGTTGTAGAGCTTCGCCATTTATTCTTCCAAGCAAAGTGAAAATGTTCTCTCAGGTTATTTTTTCCCCTACTCCATGGTTAACCCATGACCGCACATTGTATTGGAATATCTGGGAAGTGTTGGGTCACGTATTTTGTATGAGATGATGTTTCATGTTTTTAAGCTACAGGTATACAAATTTTCAAGTGCACGTATTGTATGCATTGAGTAGAAAACTGGAGAAATACCAGTTATAGTTTGTTAGAAAAATCACCAGGGCAACCAGTTTCAGAAAATTATCAGGCTTGGTGATTTCTGTTGTCCTGGTGTGTCAGGAAATAACACATGACTCACATATATGAATGAGTAGGATTGCTAGACTCAGCATGAAAATAAGGCCAAGAGGAACATTGAGGAACCCCTAACATCTTTCTTGAAAGAAGGATATATGGCTATGAGCACTTCATCTAAATCAATGCAGTCACCCCAGTTTGGATAGGTATACCCATGTATCCTATGAATTTCATGCACAGCTCATGTGATAATATTTGTCTCCCCTGAATTGTGAAATTCAGGCAGAGTGTAAAAGCTGGAGACAGCTTAATTTATTGAAGTACAGGAAAAATGAAAAGAGTAAGAGATGCCCTGTCCAATGCATCTCAGTCCACGTCCAGACTGTTAGTGTATTCGTCTAACTGTGCTTTTACCTCAACTCATTATATGCAAATTAACAAGTGTTAAGCATATACACGAAGTGCACATAAATTTAAATAACAAGGTGAAGGCGATTCTTACAAGAGTAACTCCTTGGTTTACCTTTAATGTGCAATATTTATGTTCTGTGACATTATGAAAGTTGCAGTACTTGTAATGGGACATTAGAAGATATTTGTGAAGATTTAAGCTGTGTCTTTTTAAACAAGTTTGGGGGGACTGCTTTTAATAAATGCCCTTACAGATTCTTTTCTTCACGTTTTTTATCACAAAGCATAGCCATGTTAACAAAGAGGATATATAGGCATGTTCTTTGACAAATTTAATGCAGTGATATGTTGGTTTTCTTCTCCTACTGGTTGTGACCATGTTTTTATTGGGCAGGAATGAACTTGAAAGTATCAAGTAAATTGCACCCAGAATGTAATAGTTTTGGCTGAGCAAGAGTAAATTTCCTCAGGCCATTTTGACGGTCCTGGTCTTTGTCCTAAGGGACTCCCTGGTTCCACTTGAAATTTTAGAAACATGGTGAGGTACAGCTTTAGGAAGAAGTGGGGCCTGATTTTTTTGGGGGGGGGGTTTTCGATGAAAAGAGTATAACCTATGCGTCATGATGCGTGTGTATGTATGTGTTGTATGTGCGTGTGTGGGTGTTAATGTGTGTATGTTGTGTGTGTGTATGTGTTGTATGTGTGTATGTGTGTATGTTTTTGGTTTGGGGGGGGGGGGGTGGGGGGGGTGTGTGTGTGTGTGTGTTTGTGACACTTTGCTCGTTAACACGAACTATCTCCAAGAAGGGAAAAACTCTGACAGTTTTCAAACTTGTACTAGATGCCCCATCTATTGAGAGGAAGAACCCCTATTGTTTTTGGTGGGGGTCAAAGGTCACCTGGGGTCACCGGGGTCAAAAAACCTTGAAAACCTTTGTTAACACAATATCTCGAGGTAGGAAGCTTGGATGAATTTCATACTTTGTATGTAGAATGCGTTCACGGTAAGACTGGAATCAACCCTATCATTTTTGGTGGAGGTCAAAGGTCATCTGGGGTCACGGGGGTCCAAACCCTAAAAACTTCGTTCAAACACGATTAATCTCAAGAAGAACCTCATGACCAGTTTTCTCAAACTTAGTACATAGATTCCCCATATTGAGATGGGAAGAACCCTATTTGTTTTTGGTGGAGGTCAAAGGTCCACCTGGGGTCACCCAGGTGGTCAAAACCTGAAAACATTGTTACTACACAATATCTTGAGATAGGAAAGCGTGGGGATGAATTTCATACTTAGTATGTAGATGCGTTATGGTAGTGATGGCAGAACCGCTATCATTTTTTGGTGGAGGTCACAAGGTCCATCTGGGGTCACCGGGGGGTCAAACCCTAAAAACCTTTCGTTACGAGAACCGAACGTATCTCAAGCTGGAACCTCTGACAGTTTCTCTAAACTTAGTACATAGATGCCCCAATATTGAGAGGAAGAACCCTTATTGTTTTTGGTGGAGGTCAAAGGTCACCTGGGGTCACCAGGGGCTCAAAAACCTGAAAACATTTGTTAACACAAATATCTTGAGTCGGGAAGCTTGGATGAATTTCATACTTAGTATGTAGATGCGTTATGGTAAGAGGAAGAACCCCTTATCATTTTTGGTGGAGGTTCAAAGGTTATCTGGGGTCACCTGGGGTCAAAACCCTGAAAACGTGTTAACAACGATATCTCAAGAAGGAAAGCTCTTACAGTTCTCAAACTTTGGTAGCATAGATGCCCCATATTAAGAGGAAGAACCCTTTCACTTTCCGTGGAGGTCAAAGAGTCACCTGGGGTCATACCGTGGGTCAAACTACTCTTACAACCATGTTAACATGATATCTCAAGAAAGAAAGCTCTGACAGTTCTCAAATGTAGTACATGTGATGCCCCATATTGAGAGGAAGCACCCCTATTGTTTTTTGGTGGAGGTCAAAGGTCACCTGGGGTCACCTGGTGGTCAAACCTGAAAACATTGTTAACACAATATCTTGAGGTAGGAAGCTTGGATGAGTTTCATACTTGTATGTAGATGCTTTCACACGGTAAGGAAGGAAGAACCCTAATCATTTGTGGTGGAGGTCCAAAGGTCATCTGGGGTCACGGGGGGTTCCAGAGCCTGAAAACTTTGTTAACACGATATCTCAAGAAGGGAAGCCTCTGACAGTTCTCAACGTGGTACATGGATGCTCCCTAACTTTGGAGGAAAAGAATCCTATTGTTTTTGGTGTGATGTCAAAAGGTCACCTGTGGGTACACCGGGGGTCCAAACCCTGAAAACATTGTTTCACACAATATCTTTGAGGTAGGAAGCCATTGGGTGAATTTCATACTTTTGTATGTAGGATAGCTTTTATGGTAAGAGGGAAGAACCCCTTTCACTTTTGGTGGAGGTCAAAGGTCATCCATGGGGTCACCGGGTGGTCAAAACTCTGAAATCTTTGTTAAACACGATATCAATCAAGAAGGTAAGCTCTTGACAGTTGTCTCAAACGTGGTACAGTGGATCCCCATATTGAGAGGAAGAACCCTAATTTTTTTGGTGGAGGTCAAAAGGTCACCTGGGGTCACCGGTGGTCAAACCCTGAAATCAATGTTAACACACAATATCTATGAGGTAGGAAGCCTTGGATGAATTTCATACTTATTGAATTTAAGATTTCGTTATTGGTGAGAGGAAGAACCCTATCATTTTTGTTTTGGAGGTCAAAAGGTCCCATCTGGGGTCACCGGGGGTCAAAACTCTGAAAACCTTGTTAACACGAGCATACGATATCTCGAGGTAGGAAGCTTGGAATAAATTTCATACCTTGTATTTTTGATGCCTTATAGTAAGAGGAAGAACTCTATCACATTTTTGGTGGGGGTCAAAGTCATCTGGGGTCACCAGGGGGTCAAACCCTGAGACAGAGCTCCCAACCAGCACGGACCTTTCCATATTCAGTAACGGAAAATCATTGTAAATATGGGAATAAACGGATTTTTCCTATGATAATAATCGAAATTTTTGAATAGAGTAAATAGGTCCTTTCACGAACTATATTAATCTTTAGTCAACATATCAAAAGAATGAGAATAGACTACAGTAATTTCACTTTTCTGTATCAGTACTGTAGTGTATTTATTTGAGCCCAGTAATCTACTGCTGTTATGTTATTTGGTTAAATTTTTGTCAACAAGTTGATGTAAAAACCAATCGCAGTAGATAGTTTTGCAGCAGATCCATGACATTCCATAAGCTACCACATCATTGGTTGATCAGTTGTAAATAGATCCACTTTCAACCAGTCAAAAACTGTGTTAAAAGCTAGTTTCTGAGTGCAGTGACAGACTCCTGCCAAGGTCTGTTGAGCTGGCTGAGTATCCCTACGTTTATTTTATATTTTACTGTAACTGAATTTGAAAACTACACCAAGAATCGAATATATAAAAATTAACAGCAGGAATATCACAGGTATGTTTGTAATATGGCTCCCTCTTCAGAGTAGCAGAGTAGTAATTTT